>CM022301.1:73733702-73795042 GCA_011799875.1 Thinopyrum elongatum | reverse complement strand
TACCAAGCCTCATTATCGATGGCGTATTTTCAAACTTTCTAATCTTCAAGCGCATTGCATCCATCTTGATCTTGTGATCATCGACGACATCGACAACATACAACTCCAGTTTCATCTTCTCTTCTTTAATTCTTTTTAATTTTTCTTTCAAATACTTGTTTTCTTTTTCAACTAAATTTAGCTTCTCGACAAGAGGGTCGGTTGCAATTTCCAGTGCACATACCTCCTAGATAAAAATATCTATGTCAACTTGATGGGCATAATTGTCATAAACACGAAATACAATAAATAGTTATAAAAGAGAATATACCACATCCGAATCATAAACCGGACGAGGGCTGACGGGGACGGATATCAAAACCATGCCACTATATATAACAAACAACGTACGGGTACGGAAATTATACAAGTAACTATCTAAATCACACAAATATGATTTTTTTAATAAAAAGTATAAGAACAAGAGGCTCACCAAGGTAGTGCCGGCGACGGAACGGTGCGGGCGATCGACAGTGGTTAGGATGGGGACGGAATGCACTAAACAAACCACACCTACATATGCAAACTAAGAAGTTAATTTGAGCTCAAATTGCATATAAATCAAATAAACTACCACATATAATTACTCCCAAACTAAAATCCATAAATCACTATACTTATAGAGCATTGCAAGAGCTAATCTAGCAATAAGAGATGAAAGGACAAAGTTGCTAACATTTGTGAACACTTGGATGGATGGCGTACCTTCAAATCTTGACAAATTTTGGCAAAAATGGAGGTGAGCTCGAGCAAGAGAGGAAGAAACAGAGGAGAGGAAAGGGGAAAAACAGAGGGCTTCGGCTCGGGCTGGACGAAGCACTATATATAGTGATCTCTTTAGTCCCGGTTGGTTATACAAACCGGGACTAAAGGTCTACCTCTAGTCCCGGTTTGTGACACGAACCGGGACTAAATGTGCTCATGGGGGCCCAAGCCTGACACAAGCCTGCCACCACCGCTTTAGTCCCGGTTTGTGACACGAACTGGGACTAGAGGCACGCCACGAACCGGGACTAATGATGCCCGCCCCCTAGCCATTGGAACCGGGACTAATGGGGCTCATGTAAAGTCGTTTTTCTACAAGTGTTAGTGGCAGATGGCTTAGGGCTCCATCATTGCACTACTGGGAAAAGGCCTAGTAGTGGCGGGCACAAAATGGCCATCAGTGGCGGGCTACGGGCCACTACTTCCCGCCACTGTTAACAGGCCACAGTGGCTGGCCGACACCCGCCACTGTTAATCAATTAGCAGTGCCGGTCTCAAAAGCTTGCCCACCACTAGTAACTAGAATACCACTAGCGGTTTTAGTTTATGCAACTGGCGTGGCCCTAGTCGAGCTCGCCACTGCTAGTTGTTTTAGGATTAAAAAAAAATTGTACTTGTACTATGATGTAGAGTATAGCTTCTGTAATACATAGTATTATCAGATGTACATACACATAACATATTGGCTGCATGGAGTATACAAATTTACATTCATCATCATTGATATACAAATTTACATAGGATAGCATGGAGGGCACACACATATCATCAATGTTCTAATCGACAAGAAATAAAATAGGAAGAACGGAAGGGCCGAACAGGGTAGGCGTTGCTACTCCTAGTAGCCTTCTGCTCACTAGTTCTTTCTTGGTTGGATCTCACCTGCAAAAGAAAAAGAATATGACGCCATAAAGCTACGAATCCATGAACCAGATAAAAAATGAGCATTAACGGGTAAGAATCCACCTGATGTGCATCTAACAAAGAATGAATCTAGCATGTTTATCTTGTTCATTCTGGATTATTTTTAGAATAGATGTATTCATCACTGCTATAAGAGAAAAAACTTGTAGATAAAGACAAGGGAATGTTGCGCATTTAACATCTTAGTTATAGGAGGAGAAATCATTTCTTAGCATGTAAACTCCTACAAGCTTGAAAAGTTACTATATGAACTACAGAATATTTAATACATCAAGAACACTCAACATTAATTGCCATCATACATAATACTTATTGGGTTAATAATCCATAGATGTATGTATTTTTAGTAACTGGACTATCCCCTTGCTGTTGTGAAACATCAATACTCATCATGTTCAGAAAACTTTTATCTTCTTCCATGCATAATAGATACAGGCATCATATAATAACAAAAATTGCAGTAGTGGCAAGCGAGCGACACGCCTCTATCTGAACTAACAAGTAACAAGTAGCAGCAGCAGCACTAGATAAATTAAATCCAGTCACACCACTATCATCATAGCACTGCATATAACAACTTCATCAATGCACTTGCCTTAGCCTCGATGGTCCACCAAGGAATTAGCATCGGCCTTGGCAGTGAGCTCCCTTGCCATTGTTCTGCTACTTCTACTCCTTCCTCATCTCCTTTTTCTGGACAAGGGAAGCAACAAAAATCTAAGATGAGAAATTGTACAGGGAAAAAAAGATGAAATGGAGAAGGGGAGGAAGGACCCTTAAAATGTTGTGCACTAAGTCACTAACATTCCAGCAAGTACCAGAACAAAGTATATGGGCAGTCCAATATGCATACATACACATTAGTTAGGAAAGGAAATTACAGGAACGTCTTTTGGGAATAAAAAAGTGAATGGACAATTTTTTTTCCTAGAGTAGATTCTATCATGCGTGCATACACATTAGTTTGGATACATACAGATTAAAAAAGGAAACAGGAAACTAGGAGAAGGTCTCTCTGGAATATACAAAAATGGACACGTACAGATTAAAAAAAGGAAACAGGAAACTAGGAGAAGGTCTCTCCGGAATATACAAACATGGACTCGAACAGATTCAAAAAGGAAACAGAAAACTAGGAGAAGATCTCTCCGGAATATACAAAAAAAACAAGCGTACAACCTGAGTCCAACTTGAGCATGTACAGCCCCTAAAAATCCTTGGGCACTGTAAGCATTTATGTGGCGGAAAGAAGATTGCTAGAGAAAAATCACCCAAGAACAAAAATAGGAAGTCTAGCCGCGCAAATGCGCAGGGTCGCCCTATTCAGTGTAAATTTGAATTTTTAAGGATCAGTTCAGTTTTCACTAGACAAGTTGCGCAGAGGAATTGCAGAAAGAGACCAAGTTTCCCAATCAATCTTTCAATAAGGTAATCCCTATGATACATCAGAATATGGTGCGACAATAAGTTAGTGTAATCCATAACTATAACACATCAGGAATATGCAGTCTTAAGCAAAGTTTTTTTCTATGCAAAACCTAAAGTGACAAGACAGCCAACAACATACAGGCAGTACCGTACTACCTTGTACATCAGAATATGCAGGACGTATGATCCATTAGGAAACTCCACCTGTTCAACAAACACGCAAAATATTAATGCTACGAATAAATAACACATCGAATTTTTATTGCAAGTTTGGGCTCCAACTACAGTTCTTGTTGTTCACACTACTCAGGCAGAATGTTTGTCTTGCCAAAAACAATGGCAGCTAGCGAGCCTGGGACTGTCTTGTTGTTCAATTCCTTCTTTTTTTAGTTGAACAAAACTACCGCTGCTCAAACTGGCGTTGGAGCAGGGGTGAAGCGGTGTCCTCCATGGCGCCGGGGACACGGAGTGGAACAATTTTGCCCAGGGCCGTCTCCAGAAATTCGGGGCCCCGGTGCGAAATGCCAATTGGGCCCCTAAAATGTCTAGGAACTTGCCTTTTTTATATAAACAAATATGAACGAATTCAAACACTGCACAAATTACAGGCTCATCATGAAATAAAAACAAAAAAGAAGACTAAACCTGAATTTTTGACGAACAGCTATTTGGGAAATCGTGGTGTGTGATAGCTTGAAGCCTACTATATATCATCCCTGAACAATTTGATTGATGAAAACTTATTCATATGCACACGTACTCACAAATATTGTAATTCAATAGAACAAAGTAGTCTAATTTAAACAGGGATTCAGTTTGAGAAAATCTAACGGACAGATCGGTGATGCCATCACCTTGGCCTTGGCCACCCGCTGCTTCTACTTGTGCAGTGCGATTTGTGACTTGCCGAGTCCCCAACGGCCAACAGAAATACAGAATCATGGACGCAATTCTTCATGTTGGCAAAGCTGTGAGCTACGTCTGAGGTCAAGAGACGAAGGGATCAAACGAGGCAACCCCGCTAGCCTTCGTCTCCCTGCGGCGGCGCTGCCCTTGGGAAATCCTTTCGCGACCTAGATCGATCGATCCATCGACAGGTTGAGGAGCAGGCCCAGTTCGGGAGAGCCAGTGACTAGCTGACCGGGCCCAATTTTGTGCTAGGAGTGACAAAAGAGCCCAAAGCAAAAATAATATACAGGACATTGGGCTAAGATCGGGGGCCCCTGGAATTTGGGGGCGCTGTGCGGTCGCACAGGCCGCACGGGCCCATGGACGGCCCTGATCTTGCCCTTGCTGTCCCAGCGACCGTGGCGTGGTGGATCTGCGAGGGAGAGAAGATGGGGACGCAGGCGCTGAATCTTTTTCATTTGATTTTTTTCTTTTTTCTTTTTGGTGGGTGGCGGGCTGAGGCTCAGAGCGCGAAAGTGAGGGCGGAGGCCCAAAACAGAAAAACTCCTCACGAAATTACGAATGGCGGGCAGAACAAAACTACCACTGGCAGGTACAAAACAACGCCCGGCACTGCTACTTTTAGACAGATTTACCGTGGAATCATATAATAGCTGCGGAGGGCTGCAGTTTGTGCCTGCCACAGGTAACAATTGTCTCATGGTTAATCTGGACAACTGTTACCAGTGGCGGCTGCAGTTTGCGCCCGCCACTGGTAAATTTTCAGATTAGAAGTGATGGGTGCTAAACTATGCCCTCCATTAATGTGAGTTAACCTATAAGGCCTTTCCCAATAGTGCTAGTATTTTCGACAAATACCAGTGCCACGCCCAAAAACAAGCCTGCCACTGGGATTAAATTACCAGCGGCGGGTGCCCCAGGCTTGCCCGCCACTACTAGTTAGAGCAACAGTGGCGGGCACTACTAAACGCACAACACTGTTAGTTTCGCTACCGACCTGGCTCACCACAGTCGTGGGGGTGGTCTACCAGTGGCATTCCACCTATGCTCAAATATTTAGGATTTGGTTTTCTGCAATTTGTTATTTAGTATGTTATTTTTTATGACCATTGTAATGTATGAAAACGATTTGTACTTTGTATTTAATTGAATATAATTCAAATTTCAACTATAACTACGTTTAAAATTTTCAGAAGATTGTACGAAATATCATAAATAAAGTATTTAGGTCTAGTACCATATTGCAACGGCCTAGAAATGAGCACATCTGCATCTGAGAACAAAAATAGCGCTCCCACTAGTTTGTCCAATATATGTTGTTTCTAATTTTTTGCATTCCCAAATGCAATCGTAGGACACATTTTCGTAGACCTTGCGACTGTGTTAATTAGCTCAAGAGAAACCAAAGAGATTTGAGATGATGAATTTGGTGGGGCTCGGCCTTTTGCGATTGTAGAAGGAAGATAAATGTGTACATATATGCACACAGACACACACCCAAAAGATTGTAGCCAAGATGGAGGCTAAGGTCTCCATATCATCCAAAAGAACTAATGTGAGACATGATGAGAAGTAGGGGCAAGAATATGAGTGGCAAAATAGAAATAAAATCAGAGAGCGGTCTACCTTGAACAGACCTGGTAACTGGGTTGTGAACAAATGCTGGCGCACAAATTCTTGGTGCGTCGCAATCCCAGTAGGCACGTCACTGATATTGTGTGCCTCTCAACGTCCTAAACACACTTTGTAAACCCTCGCTTCCTCTCTGCTAGCTAAAAGCCAGTCAATAGATGGGAACAAGTTTGTACTACAACACTGTCTTGCCATGGTGTAGGCTCTGCTATATATGGATGTCAGGTGTATTGAGCAGTTTTTTAGTGCTTCAAGAAATATTCATCGTTTATTACTTCTTTTGTGTAAACTAACAGCGGAGCAGTATCAACTTTGTATCAAATTCTCTCTCTCTCTCTCTCTCAAAACAAAGAAGCTTCGTTGCGCCCGCCGAGCAGGTGAATTGATATTGTCTTCCTGAATCAAACTGGTTTGGTGACTGCTCGTCATCCACTTCAGAGCACTACAAACAGAATAAATTTCAGCTTCCGTTAAATTAGTCAATTACACGTGAACTCTTGCAGAAAGAAACAAACAAAGCATTACGCTGTGAAATGTCAAATATCGATTGTACTACCGTCATAGTGCTGTAAAAAGTACAGTGTATAAAATCCTCGTTCCTAATTTCCTTATACCTCTTTCATTGCTTTCATACGTGATATTGGCACATTGATACCGCGGCATAATGGGTCCAGGTTTTCTTTCCTTCCAAAAATCAATAGGTCCTTCAGTCACAAGCGTATGTACGCGCCGAACCACGCGCTGTGTACATCATTATGCACACAACAGTCACGCGTCACCATGGCACATGGTCGCTCATCTCGTCTCTGCCTAGTCAGTTGCAGCGAGCTTCGTGCGCCCAGCAACAAAGGCTTCTCTCCTTCTTGCCGCTCAGAATCTACTACCTCCAGTTCCACGTATGATGTTGGGAACCCAATCTGTGCCTGATCTACCTTGCTAGCCAAATTACTGCTTTCTACTAAGATTCTCAGTGCATCTCATTCCCTCAAAAGATCTTACTGCGTGGAACGTCCCATACCACTTGGTGCACATGCATGATATGTGCCAACTTCTCCCATTGGCACGCGAGTGTTGGTTTCGTTACATGTACAAGCCTATGCAATTTATAGCCGCACCAGCTACATGCACCATAAATACAGAAACTTTGAGCCCATCTCTAACATTAATAGTTTGGCATTCTATAAAATTAACATAATATTCTCCTGTTAAAGTACTCCATGTATTTGAAAGAAATTATGTGAATATTGCAATTTGTGGCATGACAGAAAATAAAAACAATTGCTGCAAAAGAAGACGTGCTATATTAGCATATTTTCAGTCTGAAGCTGCACTTTACCGACTCGACTTGCACATATCAATTTTTTGGTTGATTTAGATGTAGAGACCAGTTACGTTAGCTCAAAAGAGCTTACAATGCCACAACAAAAGCAGGAGATAATAGACAAAACAGTAACCTATGTATTGCTATTAGACGTCTACACCTAAGACAGTAACTTTGAGCCACCACGGACCAGATCCACAGAGAACTCAACCCTCCTCACAACTCCATGACCAAAAACCCAAACAACCTAGACAAAAATACAAGTGTGAAAAATGACAACTTGTGAGAAATAAAAATGCATACTACGTCAACCAGGTGATCTTCCAATGGTAGACAGCGCAGAGAGCACAATACATTTGACTACGGCACAAGCGCCCAGAATCCAAAAGCACAAAAATCCAGATGCAAAGACGACAACTGCTAGCACAAGCATCAGGCTGACCATGAGGGCAGTAGAACATTGTGACGAAACAATGCCCCCACCCTGCGCAACCAAGAACTCAGGGAAATATAGTCGATTCTTTCAAAACGGTAGGTCCACCGGTCACAAGCGAACGTGCTCCCGTCGCCGATTGCAAATTCTGGGAGGACCACTAGCTCGATGGACAGTCCATCGTCGAGATCGCGCCTCTTGTTCATGCCAGGGTCCCCAAGCGGCGGCGCAAGGCGCTCTCTGTGCGCGACGGCCTACACGACCGCGCCTGGATCGCCGACATCTAGGGCGCACTGGGCAAGAGATGGCCATCCAGTACGTTTCCCTTTGGCGGCGTTTGCGTCAGGTCACTCTCACCGACGAGCCAGACAACATATCCTGGCGCTGGTCCACCTCTGGCTCCTACACCGTGCATCCATGCTACCAATCCCTATTCACTGATTCCACAGAAGACCCCCACTGGCGCATCACCTGGCGATCTTGGGCGCTACTTCGCAACAAGTTCTTCATCTGGCTGGCCCTGCTCGGGCGATGTTGGACGGCCGACCGCCTCGCGCGACACGACTTACCCCACGAGCCTACCTGTCTTCTTTGCGATCAAGAGCCCGAGACGATGCAACGCCTCCTCGCGGGCTGCTCCTTCTCCCGCCAGGTATGACATGAGGTGCTATCTTGGTGCCGCTCCACCGCCGCGATCCCGGGGCAAAACGACGACTTCATTACCTGGCTGACCTCAGCCATCGCCGCCACGCCGCGTTGTCTTCTACGCGGGCTCGCCTGCATCGCCATCCTTATGGCTTGGTGGCTTTCGAAGCACCGTAACGGCTGCATCTTCGACGGCGACCCCCCTTCCATGAGCCGAGCCGTCAACGACATCCGGGAAGAAGCAAGACTGTGGGCACGCGCGGGCGCCACAGGACTGGCACTTATCATGCCCGAGACGTAGACTAGGGCCTCTGTGGCAGGCACACCCACATCCCTGTGCGTCGTGGCTGCCGTTGCATGCCATCCATGCGTACTAGCTCGGGAGGCCTTCTACTCTTGTAACAACCCTGCTATACTGCTACACTCTACCTATCAATGCAATGATACGCAAGCCTTTTGCGTATTCACGAAAAAAAACAAGCGAACATGCTCGCCTAGCTGATTGAAGAGCACCCTGGGCCGTGCCGCTTCAAACCATGACACCTCGCTGTGTACGTACGTCATTATGGACACAACAGTCACGCGCCACCATGGCACATAGTCGCTCATCTTATCTCTGGCTAGTGTGCCGTACGACTCGCAGGAACTCGTGCCGCACATAATCAACTACCTTTGGATCCACGTATGACATTGGATGCGCAATCTGTGCCTCACCTACTGTGCTAATCAAATTGCAGCCTTCTACTAAGATTCCCGACGCCTCTTATCCCCTGAAAAGATCTTTGCTGCGTGGAATGTCTCATGCAACTTGGTGCACATGCATGATGTGTGCCAACTTCTCCCATTGACACCCAATATTTGTTTCCTTACATGTGCAAGTGTTATTTATGAAAACTGGTTGGGTTCATTCCTTAAACGTTCCATAGTACAATCAGGGGTACATATATGGGAGCCAGGCCCAACTGAACGAGAGATCATGGGAGGTGGGACGAGCGCAGATCGTTGGCAGGCCAGGCGTACAGAGTCGATCGGCTGTCTAACACCCCCCCCCCCCCCCCGCCGCGCGCAGTGTCAACGGCGGGCTCGACGACGTTGAGACTGGATCGAATGTCGAGGAAGGATGCTGTCAGTAGTCCCTTGGTAAAGATGTCGGCGAATTGAGCACTTGTAGGGACATGCAGAACGCGGACGTCGCCTAGTGCTACCTTCTCCCTAGCAAAGTGAATGTCTATCTCTATGTGCTGAATTGAAGGACCCGCGCCCGACCCCCTCGCGCCGCCACCCAGGGCGACGCCAGGGGGACCAACTCCTCGCGCCGCCAGCCCTCTCGCGAGGCAGATCTCTGCCGCCGCTGCTGCCGGCACTGGCCGCAGTGGTGGCGGCGCCCGACGCCTAAAGGGCTAGGGCAGGAGGGAAGCGACGGATCTCCCATCAGGCGGCTGGGCGCCTCGTGCGGGGTGTCTTCGCGCGGCAGCCACAGTAGCGTCCTGGCTGTGCGGCGGCAGCCGGCGAACCCAGGGCTGGTGAGGTCCTCCGGTGGGATTCTCCGCTATGCGATGGGCGGCAGCGGTGGCCGTGGATCTGGCATCCCGGCCAGATCCATCGTGGTTCAACTATGGCCGGCCGGCGGCGCGTGATGGGGCCGGGGTGGGGCGGCCGGAGGTCCTCAACCGGCTTTCCGACGACACCATACGTCTACATGGCGAGGGTGTGCTCGGATCCAGTCAGCGGCGAGATCGTGGTGGCGCTACTTCCGGTGAAAATCGCACCGACTTCGGTCATGGCGGACAATGACGGCGTCTCCGACGCCCCCTGTTGAGGCATCGTCGTTGCAAACTGCGTCAATATGATCGGGATGTTCCGGGGGAAACCCTAGATTTGGGTCTACCGGATCGGACGATGACGGCGCCTTCGGCGTTGTACTCCCTCCTGAGGGCATCGTTTTGGAGCAGGAGCTGGCTGGAGGGGACAAGGAGGAGCGGTGTTTCATCTACCGCCAGGCCGACGACGGATCCCGGCGGCATGGCGCTGTGGAGTTTCGGCGACGGGCGCGTGTGGATGGATACGTGCAGGATGGTGGCATTCTCTGGCGCCGTGGTGGCGTCGACGGCAGGCCTGGCAAGGTCGGTGCGTCAGTACTCGCTCTGGAGATGGATCGGTGGAAGATGGCGGCGGCAGCCTTGGTGAGTGCGCCGGACCGGTGTGTGACCCAGTCCAGGTATGTGGCCGGGATGGGGCAGCCGGCACTAGATGTTAGGATTTGGTGCGATGTCTGTTTGGTATTAGGCTCGGACATTCGGTACCACTACATCAAGGGGATAGGAGTAGCGACAGGTGTTGCCTAGAGGGTGGCTTCAGGCTTACTGATGTACTTCCTTGTAAGGTCTTTTGTGAATAATTAATAAAGTGGCAGCATGCATCGTCGAGATGCAGAGGCCGGGGGTGCATCGTCCTTTTCTAAAAAAAATCTCTATGTGCTTAGTTCTACGGTGTTGTACAGGATTACAAGACATGTACACAGCAGAGATATTATCACAGTAGACTACGGTAGCTTGGTGAAGAGGCTGGTGCAACTCGCCGAGCAGTTGACGGAGCCATACAGTTTCGGCCATAGCGTGGGCAACCGAACGATACTCAGCTTCAGCGGATGACCTGGAAACAGTGAGCTGTCTCTTCGAAGACCATGAAATCAAGTTATCACCCAAGTAAACACAATAACCAGAAGTGGATCTACGAGTATCCGGACATCCAGGCCAATCTGCATCGGAGTACGCTGTGAGAGATGTTGGAGCGGAAGGCGTGATGGAAAGACCATGATCAAGAGTCCCCTTGAGGCATCGCAAAATGCGTTTGACATGATTATAGTGAGGAAGGCGTGGATCATGCATGTACAGACAGGCTTGCTAGACTGCGTAGGTGAGTTCAGGACGAGTTAAAGTCATGTACTGAAGAGCTCCTGTAAGGCTGTGATATAGGGTAGGATCAGAGAAAGGCTCGCCGTCAGAAGAGAGTTTAGAACCAGTTTCAGCTGGAGTACGTGAAGGATGACAGTCAGACATGCCAGCCTTGGATAGAAGATCAATCGCGTACTAACACTGAGAAAGAAAAAGGCCGGAGGAAGAACAAGATACAGTAATGCCGAGAAAATGATGAAGAGGCCCAAGATCTGTCATGCTAAACTCATGACGAAGTGAGTGGATAATTTGGTTGAGAAAAATGTCAGAGGAGGCGGTTAGTACAATGTCATCAACATATAAGAGAAGATAAGCAAGGTGGTTTGGTGTTTTGAGAATAAAGAGAGAAGAGTCAGAGTGGGAAGGAAGAAAACCAAAAGTGTGTAAGAACGTGGCAAAACGTTGAAACCAAGCCCGGGGCGCCTGCTTTAGACCGTAAAGTGATTTCTGTAGGTGGCACACGTGATCAGGAAGAGATGGATGAACGAATCCGAGGGGTTGCAGGTAGAAAACAGTTTCGGTGAGGGATCCATGGAGAAAGGCGTTCTTTATATCTAACTGGTGAATGGGCCATGAAGAGGAAACAGCAAGGCTGAGAACAACACGAATTGTGCTGGGCTTAACGACGGGAGAAAAAGTCTCGTCAAAGTCAATGCCGGCCTGCTGAGAATCACCGCGACAAACCCAACGAGCTTTGTAGCGAGACAAAGAGCCGTCGGAGTTGAACTTGTGCCGAAAAACCCACTTGCCCGAAACGACATTAGCACCAACAGGGTGAGGGACAAGAGACCATGTATTGTTGAGAAGAAGAGCGTCGTATTCCTCCTTCATGGCATGAAACCAGTTGGGGTCGAGAAGAGCAGCTTTGTAAGAGTGAGGTATGGGAGAGATAGAAGTGGTTGATGCGGTGAGATTGAGGCGTTTAGTAGGTTTACCGAAACCTGCCTTGCTGCGAGTGCGCATGTTGTGATTATTGGTAGGAATGGGAACAGGAACAACAGTAGGTGGTAATGGACGTCGGGGTGGAGGAGTAGAGGAGGGGCATGGGTGCGTTTGTTGTGTGGAGGAGGAAACAGTGGGCGTTGCATGGGGAGACGAAGGAGTTGCATGCGAGGAGTGGGTGGGTGTGGTTGCGGGTCCGAGAGAATCTGAGTCGGGATAGGTTGCAGCGGAATCGTGGGAGGAGGGAGAAAACTGGTCAGTGGGTGGTGGAGAGGAGACAAGCGAGGCAGCGCAATCATTGGAGGAGAGAGGCTGGGCGGATCCCGGGGAGGGAGACCGCACGGGAACATCAGTGGGGGAGGGAGCAGCAGCTGTGGTATCTGGTGTGAAGGCGGGCCTCGGAGATGTGACTACGTGAACTGGGCCATGCAGGCCATGCACGGTGGGCGGTGTGGGTTGAGAGGAGGCGATTTTGGTGGCGCTGATGGGTGTGGAAAAATCTGGACTGGAGCGGGACGCAAATGGAAATACCGTTTCGTCAAATGTGACATGGCGAGAGAGGAAAACACGGCCGGTTTCCATGTGAAGGCAACGACAGCTTTGTGCGAGTCGGAGTAACCGAGGAAGACGCATGGCAAGGAACGAGGAGATAATTTGTTAGGTGTCGTGGCGCTAAGGTTTGGAAAACAGAGACAGCCAAAAATACGGAGGCTATCGTAAGTAGGTGTGGCGAGAAATAATGATTTGTACGGGAAGAACTTTGGGCAGGTGGAGATGGGACGAATGTTAATAAGATAGGTGGCGTGGCGTAGGGCTTCAGCCCAAAAGTGGGGTGGCATGGAAGCCTGAATGAGAAGAGTGCATAGGATGTTGTTGATGGTACGAAGAGACCTATCTGCTTTTCCGTTTTGAGAGGAAGTGTATGGGCAGGAGCACCGTAGAAGAATGCCATGGTGTAGAAAGAACTCTCGATTGCGAGCGTTGTCAAAATCTTGACCATTGTCACATTGTAGAAAACGAATGGGAAGAGAGAAGTGGGTATAGACGTAGCGTTGAAAATTTACAAAAAGAGGATGAACATCGGATTTAGAGCGAATAGGAAAGGTCCATATATAGTGAGAATAATCATCCACGATTACAAGGTAGTATTTAAAACCAGACACACTAGGGATAGGCGAGGTCCATAAGTCACAATGCAACAGTTCAAAGGGAAATGTACTACTAGTGGTAGAAGTGCTAAAGGGCAACCGAACAGGTTTGCCTAATTGACACACTTGACATAGGGAGGCGTCGTGGGAGTCTCGATCATGCGAAAGCTGAAACTCTTGAAGAAGCTTGGTGGTGGTGGCGGCAGTGGGATGACCAAAACGGCGATGCCATAGGGTGACAGAAGCGTGCATGGCTTGAGGTGATGGAGAAGAGGCGCCGTTGATGGTGTAAAGATCGCCAGAGCTATTGAACCGAGCTATCACCGCCTTGCTATGGAGATCCTTCACAGACAACCCAAAGGGATCAAATTCAACAGAGACGTGGTTATCTATGGTAAAACGGCGAACAGAAATTAGGTTTTTAATTAAGGAAGGAGCTACTAGAACCTCACGAAGAAGGAGTGGTGAACGAGAAGAAGGGAGGGAGGTGGAGCCAACACATGAAACAGGTACTGTAGAACCATCGCCAATAGTGATAGAAGGAAATAAAATGGATGGATGGATGGAAGTTAACGTACAACTAGATGCAGACATATGAGAAGATGCACCGGAATCGAAAATCCACTATGTACCTGTGTCGTGGGTGGTAGGAGAGTTCAGGGCAGCGATGAGATCAGCTTGATCCCAGGTTGGTGGTGCTGAAGTCGAAGTAGACGGCGCCGGCTGGTATGGTGGGGCAGATGGCGGCGCCAATGGACCGGCAAGGTCCTAACCTGCTGCAGGAGCGCCATAGAGGTACGCGGATGATGCTGATGGAGCCGCCGAAGACTGGTACAGAGGCGCATAGGCCGTGTACGCATGCGGAGGTGGCCGGGAGCCGAGAAGACCGGGAGCCCCGATGGAGGGGTGCATGCCGGGCGCCCATGTTCCACTATATGCGAGAGGAGCACCGTAGGGGGAGGGCGTGGCCCAGGGCATCGGCCATGCCTGAACGAGCCCAGTCCAAGGATCAGTAGAAGGCCGCCACGGGGAAGAAGCGGGGGACGCCGCGGGCGCCGGTGTTGTGGGCGCAGCTGCAGGCACTGGCTGCGGGGGCGCGGATGACGAGGAGGAAGCCGCCGAATTCTGCTTGGGCGGACGGTAAATTGGGTTTTTACCCTTGTAGTTGGGGCTGGGATACCATCCGGGAGGCGGCTGCGCCGCGGGCGGCGCCGGCGAGGGTGCCGCTGGTGGTGGAGCGGAGCGCGCCGTGGTGTGGAAGAGGCGAGGCGTGCCCGTCTTGCGAGCCTGCGTCTGCTCCTCGAGCTGCAGCATCGAGCATGCCTCCGACAGAGACGGCAGAGGACGCAGGAGAGGGATCAGCGAAGCCTGCTGCGCAAACCGCTCATTGAGCCCACCCATGAGCGCGTGAAGAAGAGAGCGATCGGCAACGGTTTCCCCGAGTTCACGGAGTTCATCACCGATCGCCTTGATCTGTTGGCAGAATACGCCAACAGGACGATCTCCCTGAGTGATGGTGCGGAGCTCGACGTTGAGAGCCGAGATGCGGGCGTCGCGGTTGTCCTGGAAGAGACGCCGGAGCTCTGTCAAAATGTCACGCGCGGTGGCGCCGTCCTTGACGACGAGGTTGAATAACCCAGTGGAGATGCACGTGTAGAGCCACTGGATGATTGCAAGATCGTCTTTGAGCCAGCGAGGATTGTGCGGCTCGGAAGGAGATGCATCGGAGATGTGGTGTAACAGCGAACAGCGGCCGAGGTGGACCTCGAACAAGTGGCGCTAGTGGTAATAGTTCCTGCCACTAGTAGAAAAAGGCCCATTTGTCCCGGTTCATAAGGCCCATTTGTCCCGGTTCGGGAACCGGGACTAAAGGGTCGGGACTAAAGCCCAACACCTTTAGTCCCGGTTCTTATACGAACCGGGACAGATGGGGCTCCACGTGGCCGCTGCGGTGAGCCCAGAGAGGAGGGCCTTTAGTCCCAGTTGGTAACATCAACCGGGACCAAAGATCATACACGTGTCAGCAGCTCAGGAGCTGGGGTTTTTGTTTTTTTTTTGAAGGGGGGGGGGGTTGGGGGGTTTTGGGGTTTTGTAGGGTTAATTTAGGGTTTCATATATTGTGTTAGCTAGCTAATAGCTAGAGAGAGTGTCCTCTCTTATCTCCGTGCTTGGTCGACGCTACGTACTATATGTATAGAGAGGACTCGACACCTAGCTAGTAAGCAAATGAAGGAAACCATTAAGTACACAAGATCGTCATAACATATACAGAGAGAAGTGATCGACCTCCTCCTTCTCCGAGAGATTGGTCGAACAACAAGTTTTCGTATATCTATCCGACGCTACTACTACATATATACAATATATACTCTTACAATCCTAACATTTGATGTCAAGTTCCACATGGTATTCTCCGGCTGGATTGATGACGTGGTCAAGAAAAATCCCGCCAATCCTCTTGAATGCTTTTATGCGATCTTGTGGTAGGAGTTCATCCCGCATCTGCCAAATCTAATTTGAAGAAGGGGGTCAATACATATATATGAATGAAACTCAACACAAATGATGGTAATAAAATAAAATTGTGAATATTATTGCTTACGCACTTCATATTGTTTTTCAGAGTAGCCCCGCTTAGAGGTCGTCGCGTTGTAGATGTACTCGCAAACGTAGTATCCACAAAAATTATTCCCGCCTTCCTGCCACAACCACTTTACAAGAAATAAAGGTCAATCAAACTGATAATCAAGCATTATAAATGGTATTGATGAAACTAGCTAGAATCAATGGGAGATGCGCGGAACTAGCTAGTAGTACTTACTTTCGGGTGTGTAAATCGCAGCTCCCCCGGCAGTCCCGGAGCTTCTGTGGTGAACACTTTCCAAACCCTGCGAGACAAAGAAAATAATTACTTGATATCAGGAAATGACCAAAGTTGCCGGTATGGTGCGATAATGATCGATTGAACTTACTTCTGGAGCATTTCAGTCATGGCCGCATACTCCTTGGGATCTTTTCGTCTTGAGTCTAAGACAGTTACTTGTCCCTGCTCAAGCTTAATCTCTAGGAGAATAAAGTGGAAGCTGCGCACGCATGCATAACTCATCAATTACATTACTATAACCTCGAGTAATAAGGGAAACCGAATATGCAAAAGACAGTAAAACTCACTTGAAGTTGTAAGGAAAGAGTATTTTATCTTTGTTTTGATTTTTAAGCAACGATTGTAGCAAGTTGGCCTCGGTATCTTTCGCATTATATGTAACCGTCCATTCATCTATGAGATTTGTGTTAATGAACCCAATATCATAGATTTGTGCATTTCTGCATTCGACGATCTTCAATCTGCATAATATAGTAAGGATAATTATATATACATGCAATGAAAGAGCTGAGCTATATATAGAGACTTAATTACAGAAGTATAGTACTTACAGACAGTAGCAAATGATGATTATTTTATCGAGGTCCTTTTGATTGAAAAACTGGAAGAACTCCTCAAATGGAACAGACAACAGATCAATTCCAACGAGGTCGTGCTCCTCTTTAACTCTCAGCATCAAAATATCCTTCCCAGACTTACAGGTGTCCATGTCCCACTTATGGAATCTTCGCATCATCGTTTTTAGAGGAGGATCACCAGGTCTGACGAGAGGCTTCCCGTACTGGTATTTGTGTTCGTCCACCTCCATTGTATCAAAATGTGCATCGTCGGGCAGGTAATCACCAGGATTGGTACCGGGCACCATCCCCGGCAGATTTGCGACGATATCACTAGACACCTTGAGCGGGGGGCACGATTGGTTTGCCTGTTCGTCGAGCTGGGGAATTTTGTTCCCTCTTCTTCGTTCTTGTAACCTTTTGTCACTTGAAGTAGTTCCCGACCGGCACACTCCTTCCACTGCCTTTTTCAGAGCACGGACATGGTCGTCATCCGGTGGAGGCGGTGGTGGTCGCTTCAGGTTCTTCAAAGTGCGCTTCAATTTCACCGGATCCATCTTCTCCTCCGGAGGTGGATTTTTATTTGCAAAAAAGTCCTTCACTTGGGCTTGACAGATCTCCGCGTTTTCCTCCTCGGTCATCTCGTATGGTAACTTCTCTAGAGGCTTGAGAGATGGACCGAATTTGTATTGCCACCCGCCTCTGGCTGTACTGCTAGACGCCGGAGCAGCTGGAGCGGTTACGGCTGTCTTCCTTCGTTGCTTACGAGGCGGAGAAGGAGGCGGAGTGCTACGATGCGCCGGAGCAGCCAGAGCGGCGGCGGCTGTCTTCCGCTGTTGTTGATGAGGCGGAGAAGGAGGCGGGCTGCTTGGACGCGCCGGTGCAGGCGGAGAAGGAGGCAGAGTGCCGCCACGCGCCGGAGCAGCTGGAGAAGGAGGCGGAGTGCCGCCACGCGCCGGAGCAGCCGGAGAAGGAGGCGGAGTGCCCTGATTACTCGCCAGAGGAGGAGGCGGAGTGCCCTGACTTGCCGGAGGAGGAGGCGGAGGCGTCCAGTTTGGAAGGTTGATGAGCTCCTTCCGCCATAGACATGGAGTCTTCAGAGTATGACCCAGCTGAGTCTCCCCTTCACCGGTAGGGTGGTCAAGCTCGAGCTCCTCAAATCCCTCCGTTATTTCATCGACCATCACAACAGCATAGCCTTCTGGAATCAGAAGGCAGTGAAAAGTTGCGCCGGGTTGAGGAGGTGCATCAGAGCCGACAGCCGCCTTGACTTTGAGGTGCTGCCATTGCGCCATAAGGTGGCAATCTTGAGCCTCCGTGATAGCATCCACGGGGTAGCTGGGAGCCGTGAAGTGAGGCTGCTGAAGGAGCTCGGTGGAAGCCATGCTGCTTCTCCGCTGAGATGGCGGGGTAGCTTCTGGGGTAGCTTCGGCAGGTCGCTGCCTCTGAACTAGTGCTTGTTCCTCTAGCGCTCGTACCCTTGCATTCAGCTTCTGCAGTTCGGTCTGCTCCACTTTCCTCCTCCTCTCCCGGGTATTGTAACTGCCTGCGCTGGGAAACCCTTCCTTTCACGCAACGGAGCCTGCCGTGCCTCGTGTTCGTCCTGGGTGCTCAGGATTCCCGAGGGCCTGTGTGAGCTCGTCGTTCTCTCTGTCGGGAACGAACGTCCCTTGCTGCGCTGCGGCGATATACTTCTGAAGCTTCTTGACGGGTATTTCAAGTTGCTCCTTCGTCCAACGGCACTTCCCTGTTTCAGCGTCCAAGGTTCCCCCAACCCCGAAGAACCAAGTCCTTGAACGGTCTGGCCAGTTCAATGTCTCTGGTTCGACCCCTTTATCAAGCAGGTCCTTCTCAGCCTTGTCCCACAACGGCCGGGCTTTGAGGTAGCCACCTGACCCCGTGCGATGGTGATACTCCTTCTTTGCAGCATTTTTCTTGTTTGTCGCTGACATCTTCTTACTCTTCTCCGATGTCTTATGGGCCACAAATGCGGGCCAGTGATCTCTTATCTTATCAAATCGGCCGGTGAATTCTAGAGTCTTCCCTTTGTCGACAAACGTTGATTTCAACTCATTCTTCCACCTCCTGAATAGATCTGCCATCTTCTTAAGAGCATGAGCCTTGACCAATGGCTCTATAACTGGCTTATCCGGATCCTCCTCTGGCGGTAGGGTGAAATTTGCCTTCAGCGCGGTCCAAAGATCATCTTTCTGTCTATCGTTAACAAAAGACACTTGAGGGTCTTCGCTCTTAGGCTTATTCCATTGGTGGATGCTGATCGGGATCATGTCCCTAACAAGAACCCCGCACTGAGCAGAAAATGCTTCCTTGGTCTGGCTGGATTCAATCGGTTGGCCATCGCCCTTGATTGCTGTGATCGTGAATCTTTCATCCTGGCGCAACCTTTTCTTCGGGCCTCGTCTCGTTACCGAAGTTTGGCTCGATCCGGAGGGCTAGAAAATAAGAAAGAAGAGAGTTAATATGTGTACATACCAAAACAATTAATGCATCAATTAGCTAGTCAGCACAGGCTTAATTAATATATATACCTCGCCGGACTTTGCAACATCTTCTTCCTCCGTTCGCTCACCGGAGCAGTCATCACGGTCTCCTTCTTCCACTGGCATTCCGTCACCGGAGCCATCATAATCATGTCCTTCCACCTCCATTGTTCGATCACCGAAGCCTGCTTCACCCTCTCCTTCCAGACCATCGGTGTCGTTGAGAAACGACAAGACATCACCTCCGCCGAGGATTATGTCCCCCAACAACTGTTCTGCTTCGATGTCTCGGTGCTCCATAGTTTCTGCAAATATTACAACATGGCAATTAATATACAAACATGATAGATGGATATATTAGTGCAAACGTAGACCTAGCTAGCTCGACGCTTCTACGGTTTGGGGTGGCCTCGACAACGCTTCTAGGGTTTGGGGTGGCCTAGGCAACGGTTCTAGGGTTTGGGGTGGCCTCGACAACGCTTCTAGGGTTTGGGTCGGACCGCCTCTCTCATGAATGTCCGACGTCCGATCTGACAATGGATTTAACAAAATGACGCCATTCTTGATGTGTAGAAAATGGTCCATATTTTTCCTGATCTCATCTACCCTTCTATATGTCACGTTGTCTAGTGTCAAAGAATTCAAGAAAACCTTGACTTCATCATTAGCCGGAAATGACAGGCATATAATGGTACGAAGCTCTTCAAAGTTGTTTTGGAACGGAGTTCCCGATAGGATAATTAGCTTTTTGGTACAAAGTTCAGCAAGAGCCTTCTGAATATCGTTATTTGGAAGGCCTTTGCTGAAATTCATACCAAAAAGCGAATTATTCTATCAGGAACTCCATTCCAAAACAACTTTGAAGAGCTTCGTAGCATCATACGCCTGTTACTTCTGGCAAATGATGAAGCCATGGATTTCTTCAATACTTTGATAGACAACGTGACATATAGAAGAATATATATATCGATGAGATCAGAAAAAAAATTGGATCAACTTGTGCACATCCATAATGGGGGCATTCTTGATAAATCTATGTCAAAAGTCAAACTTGACATATGATCAAATATTGTTGCATATGTCAAAATTCAAACTTTGACATATGATCAAATATTGCATATGTCAAAATTCAAACTTTGACATATGATCAAACTTTGATATATGATCAAATGTTGCATATGTCAAAATTCAAACTTTGACATATGATCAAACTTAGTAACTTTCGAGAGAGGGGGTTGGGTGGACTCGAGAGTTTGGTCAGGCGAGAGGGGGTTGATCGACGTCCCCCCCTAATGTCGAAGTTATCGGGGATACGTTTTCAGAGAAAACTTTCTATTAACATCATTTTAACTTAGTAAACGATGAAGCCGATGCCAACGTGATGATAGAGCCGATGCCAACATTTTCATTTAACAAAAAAACTACCTTAAAAAAAAGACTTGCTTCGCCGCGGGTGCTCGGTGCGGCATGGACTCGGTGGAAAAACTTTATGAAAATGCGGTGGTGGCTGGGCCGGGCGGTTTTCTTTTCCTTCTTCATTTTTTTCCTTTGTTTTTTCTTATATGTTTGTTTTCGTTTTCACTCTAGATTTTCATACATATGAAAACAACGAAGTTTGTATACAAAAGTGCATATATACATCTCATACATGAACATATACACGTGAATATATACATGAACATATACATCTCATACATGAAAAAAACATATACATGAATATATACATGAACATATACACGTATACATGCCCGCAAAAAAAATAGAGCACGCGGCGACGGGGAGCAGGGTAGGGAATGGGGGGCTCACTGTGGGGGGGCGCAGCGATGGCTTGATCGGCGACGAGGACGGCGGGCTCGGGGGGGCGAGGGTGCGATAAGGGCGGTGGGCTCGAGGCCGGCGACGAGGACGGTGCGCGGCGAGGGCGAGGGCGCGGGCGAGGGCGAGGGTGCGTCGGCGACGAGGACGGCAGGCTCGATGCCGGCGATGAGGACGGCGCGCGGCAAGGGCGAGGGCGAGGGCGCGTCGGCGAGGGCGTCGGCGAGGGCTCGGCGGCGTCGTGCTGTTCGGCGCGACGGCGTTGGGGGGAAGATGAACTGGGACTGGAAAACGCTAAGTGTGGGCTTATATACATGAAGCTTTGGTCCCGGTTCGTGGCACCAACCGGGACCAATGCCTACCTTTGGTCCCGTTCGTTCCACCAACCGGGACCAAAGGTCTCTTTTCAGCAGCCCAAAGGGCGGGAACACAGAGACCTTTGGTCCCGGTTGGTAGCACCAACCGGGACTAAAGGGGGACATTGGTCCTGGTTGGTGCCACGAACCGGGACCAAAGGTGAGCATTGGTCCCGGTTCGTGGCACCAACCGGGACCAATGGGCTTGCACAGCGGCGTGGTGGTGGGAGTTTAGTCCCACCTCGCTAGTTGAGAGCGCCCCGCACCGGTTTATAAGCTCGACTGCCTCATCCCCATTGAACTCCTCTGAACTGCAGGCCTATGGGCCTAATCTGACACTGCTATGCCTGTGGGCCTGCTGGGCCTTCTGCGGGCCTGAATCCTGGTCTAATTAGCTGGGTTTCTAGTCGTATTCAGGCCGTGGTGGCCCAGTAGGTGGCATTTTTTTTCTATTTTCTTTTATCTGTTTTCTTTTTTGCTTTATTTTTTTTTGCTTTTTTTTGCAGTTTTCCTGTGATTCTTTTTGCTGTTAGGTCACAAAAATTTTAGACTTTCTGTTAGTGCCATTAATTTTCAAATTTGAATAGTTTAAATTTGAATTCTTTTAAATTTGTGTGAATCACTAGTTTGTGAATAACTTTACTATAAAAATAGAGTTTTGAGTGATTATTTTTCCTGCTATTTAATATTATTGTGTTTTATCATCATATTAAATTTGGTAATTTTTAGGTTATTTTAAATGTCTGTTTTAATCAAGAACAGATTTTATTATTTTAGTTTGCTATTAAAGTTTCTAACAAAAAATTTCTTTACGAAAATTCATTTTGCCATTAATGTTTTGAACAGAAAATACTTTGATAATTTTAGTTGCATAAATTTTATATAATTTTAGTTTAAAAAATACTAGAGGTTTATAAAAGCTTTTTAGTTGATTCCTTTTGCTATTAGAGTTTTATAAAAGCTTTTTAGTTGATTCTTTTTGCTATCGAAGAATATTATAGTTTTGTTTTAGTTGATCGTAACAGAATATTTTAATTGATTATTTTAAGTTCATTCTTTTTGCGCTAAATGACCCTGAAATTGAAAAGCACTACAAATGAACTCTGAAAAGGTTGAAAGTTGGCATGGTATCATCATTTCACCCCCATAGCATGTGCTAAAAAGTTGAGAGGGTTACGGCAAAAACTGGATGCACTTCGTGTACAAAACGGGCAATCTCTTTCGAAGTATCAGGGTTTCGAACGAAAACTCGTCTGTTACAAAGGGATTTCATTTTTTTGAACTTATTTGAACTCCAAACTTTTTGTGTGTTCAAAATGACCATTCAAAGCCACATCATCATTTTTCAACCTTTCTGACTTCATTTGTTATTTTTCATGCATTTACTATTTTTTTGAGCTATATGACCCTGAATTGAAAAGCACTACAATGAACTCTAAGAGGTTGAAATTGGCATGGTATCATCATTTCACCACATAGCATGTGCTAAAAAGTTGAGAGGGTTACGGCAAAAACTGGATGCACTTCGTGTACAAAACGGACATCTCTTTCAAGTAATCATGGTTTCATACGGAAACTCGTCTGTTACAAAGGGATTTCATTTTTTTTAAATTATTTGAACTCCAGACTTTTTGTGTGTTCAAAATGCACCATTCAAAGCCACATCATCAATTTTCAACCCTTTCTGACTTCATTTGTTATTTTTCATGCATTTACTAATTTTTTTGAGCTATATGACCCTGAAATTGAAAAGCACTTCAAATGAACTCTGAAGAGGTTGAAAATTGGCATGGTATCATCATTTCACCCACATAGCATGTGCTAAAAAGTTTAGAGGGTTACGGCAAAAACTGGATGCACTTCGTGTACAAAACGGACAATCTATTTCGAAGTATCAGGGTTTTCGGAAACTCGTCTGTTACAAAAGGCATTTCATTTCTTCACATGTAACTGCAGTGATATTCTAGATCAAAGGCATCATCATAATAGTTGTGGAGAGAAAGTCTTCACTTTTTCTTCGCTTGTGTCCTTTGTTTATTGCGCCGTAACCATGGATATTCTTCATCGCTTAACAGGGTGCTTGGGTCAGCCTTGACTTTGAAGGGAGGAATTTCATGAAACTTTTCATAATCTTCAGATATGTCTGTCTTGCCCTCCAATCCCACGATGTCTCTTTTTCCTGAAAGAACTATGTGGCGCTTTGGCTCATCGTATGATGTATTCGCTTCCTTATCTTTTCTTTTTCTCGGTTTGGTAGACATGTCCTTCACATAGAAAACATGCGCCACATCATTGGCTAGGACGAATGGTTCGTCTGTGTACCCAAGATTGTTCAGATCCACTGTTGTCATTCCGTACTGTGGGTCTACCTATACCCCGCCTCCTGACATATTGACCCATTTGCACTTAAACAAAGGGACCGTAAAATCATGTCCGTCGTCAAGTTCCCATATGTCCACTATGTAACCATAATATGTGTCCTTTCCCCTCTTGGTTGCTGCATCAAAGCGGACACCGCTGTTTTGGTTGGTGCTCTTTTGATCTTGGGCGATCGTGTAAAATGTATTCCCATTTATCTCGTATCCTTTGTAAGTCAATACAGTCGAAGATGGTCCCCTGGACAACGAGTACAGCTCATCAGAAACAGTGTTGTCACCTCTGAGACGTGTTTCCAACCAACTGCCGAAAGTCCTGATGTGTTCACATGTACTCCAGTCGTCACACTACTCTGGGTGTTTGGAGCGCAGAATGTTCTTGTGTTCATCGACATACGGGGTCACCAAGGTAGAGTTTTGTAGAACTGTGTAGTGTGCTTGAGACCAAGAATGCCCGTCCCTGCATATTATTGAGTCCCCTCCTAGCGTGCCTTTTCCAGTCAGTCTCCCCTCATACCGCGATTGAGGGAGACCAATCTTCTTAAGGTCAGGAATGAAGTCAACACAAAACCCAATGACATCCTCTGTTTGATGGCCCATGGAGATGCTTCCTTCTGGCCTAGCGCGGTTACGGACATATTTCTTTAGGACTCCCATGAACCTCTCAAAGGGGAACATATTGTGTAGAAATACGGGGCCCAGAACGACAATCTCGTCGACTAGATGAACTAGGACGTGCGTCATGATATTGAAGAAGGATGGTGGGAACACCAGCTCGAAACTGACAAGACATTGCGCCACATCACTCCTTAGCCTTGGTATGATTTCTGGATCGATCACCTTCTGAGAGATTGCATTGAGGAATGCACATAGCTTCACAATGGCTAATCGAACGTTTTCCGGTAGAAGCCCCCTCAATGCAACCGGAAGCAGTTGCATCATAACCACGTGGCAGTCATGAGACTTTAGATTCTGGAACTTTTTCTCTGCCATATTTATTATTCCCTTTATATTCGACGAGAAGCCAGACGGGATCTTCATACTGAGCAGGCATTCAAAGAAGATTTCCTTCTCTTCTTTGGTAAGAGCGTAGCTGGCAGGACTTTCATACTGCTTTGGAGGCATGCCGTCTTTTTCGTGCCAACATTGCAGGTCCTCCCGTGCCTCCGGTGTATCTTTTGTCTTTACATACACGCCCAAGAAGCCTAGCAGGTTCACGCAAATGTTCTTTGTCACGTGCATCACATCGATTGAAGAGCGGACCTCTAGGTCTTTCCAGTAGGGTAGGTCCCAAAATATAGATTTCTTCTTCCACATGGGAGCGCGTCCCTCAGCGTCATTCGGAACAGATAGTCCGGCGGGACCCTTTCCAAAGATTACGTGTAAATCATTGACCATAGCAAGTACGTGATCACCGGTACGCATGGCGGGCTTCTTCCGGTGATCTGCCTCACCTTTGAAATGCTTGCCTTTCTTTCGACATTGATGGTTGGTCGGAAGAAATCGACGATGCCCCAGGTACACATTCTTCCTGCATTTTTCCAGGTATATACTTTTGGTGTCAGCTAAACAGTGCGTGCATGCGTGGTATCCCTTGTTTGTCTGTCCTGAAAGGTTACTGAGAGCAGGCCAATCATTGATGGTTACAAACAGCAACGCATGCAGGTCAAATTCCTCCTGTCTGTGCTCATCCCACACACGTACACCGTTTCCATTCCACAGCTGTAAAAGTTCTTCAACTAATGGCCTTAGGTACACATCAATGTCGTTGCCGGGTTGCTTAGGGCCTTGGATGAGTACTGGCATCATAATGAACTTCCGCTTCATGCACAGCCAAGGAGGAAGGTTATAAATACATAGAGTCACGGGCCAGGTGCTGTGATTGCTGCTGTGCTCCCCGAAAGGATTAATGCCATCCGCGCTTAAACCAAACCATACGTTCCTTGGGTCACTTGCAAACTCAGCCCGGTACTTTCTCTCGATTTTTCTCCACTGCGACCCGTCAGCGGGTGCTCTCAACTTCCCGTCTTTCTTACGGTCCTCTCTGTGCCATCGCATCAACTTGGCATGCTCTTTGTTTCTGAACAGACGTTTCAACCGTGGTATTATAGGAGCATACCACATCACCTTGGCAGGAACCCTCTTCCTGGGGGGCTCGCCGTCAACATCACCAGGTTCATCTCGTCTGATCTTATACTGCAATGCACCGCATACCGGGCATGCGTTCAAATCCTCGTACGCACCACGGTACAGGATGCAGTCATTAGGGCATGCATGTATCTTCTGCACCTCCAATCCTAGAGGGCATATGACCTTCTTTGCTGCGTACGTACTGTCGGGCAGTTCGTTATCCTTTGGAAGCTTCTTCTTCAATATTTTCAGTAGCTTCTCAAATCCTTTGTCAGGCACATCATTCTTTGCCTTCCACTGCAGCAATTCCAGTACGGTACCGAGCTTTGTGTTGCCATCTTCGCAATTGGGGTACAACCCTTTTTGGTGATCCTCTAACATGCGATCGAATTTCAGCTTCTCCTTTTCACTTTCGCACTGTCTCCTTGCATCAACAATGACCCGGCGGAGATCATCATCGGGCACATCGTCTGGTTCCTCTTGATCTTCAGCTTCCCCCATTGCAGCATCACCGTATTCAGGGGGCACATAGTTGTCATCGTCCTCTTCTTCTTCGCTGTCTTCCATCATAACCCCTATTTCTCCATGCCTGGTCCAAACATTATAGTGTGGCATGAAACCCTTCTCAAGCAGGTGGGTGTGAAGGATTTTCCGGTCAGAGTAAGACTTCGTATTCCCACATATAGGGCATGGACAACACATAAAACCATTCTGCTTGTTTGCCTCAGCCACTTCGAGAAAATTATGCACGCCCTTAATGTACTCGGAGGTGCGTCTGTCACCGTACATCCATTGCCGGTTCATCTGCGTGCATTATATATAATTAAGTGTGTAAAAAACCATTACAAAACATCATGAATAGATAAGTGACCAAATTAATAGAAGTTCATCATCACATTAAAACCAAAGTACATACATAGATCTCATTGAACAACATATAGCTCTCCAGAGCATCTAATTAAACCATACATTGAAACTATGTAAAACATTTCAATGCAACAACAAATGCGATCATAATCGCAACCAAGGTAACAATTGATCCAACGGCATAATGATACCAAGCCTCGGTATGAATGACATATTTTCTATACTTTCTAATCTTGAAGTGCATTGCATGCATCTTGATCTTGTGATCATCGACGACATCCGCAACATGCAACTCCAATATCATCTTCTCCTCCTTAATTTTTTTCAATTTTTCCTTCAAGTAATTGTTTTCTTCTTTAACTAAATTTAACCTCTCGACAATAGGGTCGGTTGGAATTTCCGGTTCACATACCTCCTAGATAAAAAAATCTATGTCACGTTGGTCGGCATAATTGTCATAAACAATAAATGAACCAAATAGTTATAAAATATACTAATATATACCACATCCGAATCATAGACAGGACGAGGGCTGACGGGGGCGAATACCAAAACCATCGCACTATATAATAACAAACAATAATAAAAGTAAGAAAATTAGACAAGTATCTATCTAAATCATACAAGTAAGAATTTTTTTCTTTTAGAAAGAAGATAAGAACAAGAGGCTCACCACGGTTATGCCGGCGACGAGATCGGCGCGGGCGATCGACGGCGGTGAAGACGGGGACGGGACGTGACGGACCGCTAAACCTAGACAAATCTTGAGGAAAATGGAGTTTGGACAAGCAGCTTCGAGAGGAGAAAGGTTAAGTGTGGCTCGAGCATTTCATCGAACACCTCATGTGCATAGGAGGTGAGCTAGAGCACCACAAACCCCTCCCCTCGCCGGCCAGAAAAAAACAGAGCAGTGGAGTGCTCTGCTCGCGGGCGAGGGGTATATATATAGGCACAACATTGGTTCCGGTTCCCTTTGGTCCTGGTTCCAGCCACGAACCGGGACCAATGGATGCGGGCCAGGAGCGAGGCCCATTGGTCCCGGTTCGTGTCTGGAACCGGGACCAAAGGGTCCAGACGAACCGGGACCAATGCCCCACAAGCCCCGGCCGGCCCCCTGGGCGCATGAACCGGGACGTATGCCCCCATGTGTCCCGGTTCCTGATTGAACCGGGACTAATGGGCTGGGCTGGCCTGGACCAAAGCCCTGTTTTCTACTAGTGTGCTATGGAGGTCAAGAACAATGGGAATGAAGGGGGTCACATCCGTGATAGTGTCGCTGAAGGAGAGAGAGGGGATGGTGAGGGTAGTGGTGGAGGAGGTTGCCGGAAGGGTTTGGCTGCCGGCGGCGGGCTGGGAGGGATTGCCGTCGCCGGGATTGGTCATGGTGCGCAGGGGCGCTGGAGGTTAGGGAAGGATCGTGGGATAATCTGATACCATGAAAACTGATTGGGTTCATTCCTTAAACGTTCCAGAGTACAATCAGGGTTACATATATGGGAGACAGGCCCAACTGAACGAGAGATCGTGGGAGGTGGGACGAGCGCAGATCGTGGGCAGGCCAGGCGTACAGAGTCGCCTGTCTAACAATTTATAGCCGCACTAGTTACATGTACTATGAATACAGAAACTTTGAGCCCATCTATAACATTAATAGTTTGGCATTCTATAAAACTAAAATTTGAATAAAATTTACGTGAATATTGTAATTTTTATGGCACGACACAATATAAAACATTTGCTGCAAAAGATGACATGCTATATTAGCATATTCTCAGTCTGAAGCTGCACTTTACCTACTCGACATGGACATATTTAAGTTTTGGTTGATTTAGATGTAGAGACCAGTTACGTTAAGTAACAAAGAGTTCACAGTTCATAGATAAAAAACAACCTATATATTGCTACTACACGTCTACACCTGAGACACTTAGCGACACCGCGGACCAGAGAACTCAAACCTCCTCGCAAGTCCATGACCAAAGACCCAAACAACATAGACAAAATGCCAAAGTGGGAAAAGACAACTTGTAAGAAATAAAATACATACTACGATCAACCCGGTGAGCTTGCAACAGCAAAGAGAGCACAATACATTTCACAACCGCTAGCATCAGCATCAGGTTGAACATGTTGAGGAAATAGCACACCCACCCCGACGCAACCGAGACCTCAGGGTAACTCTAGACTATCCCGTATAAACGATTATCATCTCAAAATATTCTCTTTTGAGGGAATAGCTGATGGGGTTACCTAAGGGGTAGGCCCATGAAGACCTAATATGGCGTAATCCATGGGACCATGGCATAACGTGCCTTGGTATTAGTCGTAACCTTGAGGGAAGAAATCCACTTGGATGAAACGAACACATAGATTCACTCGAACGACGTCGGTGACCCATTTCACTCGGACAAGCCTCGTCACTCGGATGGAAAGATCGCGAAACAGATGGAGCGAGGCATTTGAGGCATCATCATAGTTAATGAGGCATACGTTATTGACATTACGATGTCAGTAACCTTTTGTAATAGACAAAAATGATGGTCATGATCAAATCCCTTGTAACATAGAAGGTAGAGGGACTTGGCACACTCTATATAAGCCGTCCCCTTCCACTTGGACAGGGGTTCGCATTCCTTGTAATTCCCATCTATACGCGGAGAAAGAAGAGCTCGAGGAGCACGTGATATAGGGCTTGTTACTATTCTGAGAGGGGCATGAACCTGATAAAATCCATGTGTCACACTTGTTCCTAGCGAGATCCAGTGTCTTCCCTACCCATCTCTCGTGTCTTCCCTACCCATCTCTCGTACTGTCAGAATCATCCCCAAGACATAGCTGCACCTAGCCACACTCCTAGTATATGATTAACTCAAAATACTGAGCAATTAATTTCCAAAAAGTGCCCAACTCTCTTAGTTTTGAGTGGGCCACAAGGTCCAAGAAAAAAGATTCCTTCTCCTCTGATGTGTGCGACGCCTCTTTCTCCCGTCCGCCGCCCTGGTGACCGGGAAAATACAACCTCCAACGCCCCACACCACCGGCCGCCCTCGCCGATGGTGGTCTCCTTGTCGTGGCTGCGGGCATCGCTGCTTCGTCTTGCTGGTTTGTCTCCCCGCCTTCCTCTTCTACCTGCGAAATCACCGACGTAGCGGCGCAGACGGAATGCATAGGTTACTCCATCGGTCGGCCGTAGCTGTGCAAGCAGATGGACAAGACAGCACTACGGGGCAACACAGAAGGCGTGGGTGCTGCTGCACCTCATCCGTGGCCGTGCGAGCACCTCGTTGTGGTGCGCCAGACAGCTCTCCACGTACATTCGTAGCTCCCCCTCCGGCAGGTGCCACCGCAGCGCCACCTGCAGCTCGTACAACAGCGGGTTGTGCTCCTCTTGCCATCGACAATACTCCACATCCAACATTACCGCCTCTGCCAATTAATTGTTCATTCGTGCGTCAACATTGTTAATTGAATGTGCTTGGGTTAGAGCACTCCCTATACAGACATACACACATGAATGTGCTTAAAGATTGGATAGAAAATGAGTAAAGATTGAGGCTTGATTCTTCTCGCAATTAATGCAACTGGTTGCTTGTGCAAAAACAGTATCTTAGCGCTTTTACTGTGGAGTTCTTGTTTGATCTGAGCTAGCCTGATCCTGCTGGACAAGAGCCGTTCGATATAAGCCTGATAGAGAATGGTTCAAGTACATGCTTTTACCTGCGTTAGAGCTTAGAATAATCACAGCCGTTGAATCTAGAATGGGTGGCATCTGTGATAGCTAAAGTAATTGCTTTTAGGGAGTTAATTATAGGGGTTCGGTTAGGTCGGACCACTACCTAACTCCTTAAAGTTTTCCAAATGATAACGCCTACACGTGTGGCATGGAGCAATATGGTCCAAACGCCTTCATTACTATTCATTTTATCACGTCAAAACAGATGACATCAGCGAGAATCTTTTTGGTTTTCGGCTTAAAAATGTTTTATCTTCTAATTAAAAAGTTCAATTAAAAATCCGTTTTCACCATTAAATCCGTCTCGACGAGATTTTCAAAACTAGATCACATGTTAATATGTTTCGATGAAATTTTTTTTTAGCCAAAAGTTGCCATGAGGTTTACACTGTAGTTTACATAGTGTTTTTATTAAAATTGCCATGTGGCAATTTTAGTTTATAGATCATCGCAATTTTAGTATTTTGACCATGGCAATTCCAGTACTTTGACCATGAAAATTATTTTTTGTATGAACCATGGCAATTTTAAGTGCATGTATCATGTCAATTTTAGTTTATGGTTCATGACAAGTCTAGTTTCTTAATTCCCCGTTTTATAATATGTCAATATTAATTTTAAAGGTAGAAGAAAAAATAGCTGAAACATATCATGGCAACTTCAGTGTAAACACAATGGCAACTTTTAACCAAAAAAAAAGTCGTCGAAACATATTGATATGAGGTCTAGTTTCGAAGATCTCGTTGCGATGAATTTAATGGTGAAAACGGATCTTCAATCGGATTTTTCATTTAAGAGATAAAACATTTTAAAAACTAAAAATCCAAAAAGATTTCCACATGCATGCTTGCGGTGACGTGACACAATCTATGTGTTATATGGTGTGTGGACGGGTGTTGCTCCGACCACACGTGTGTGGGCGTTATCAGTGTCCTAAAGTTGAAGGAGCTATGGTTTAGGACAACATTTGAGGAGTTATAGGATAGGGGGTCGGCTATAGTTGTGCTTGCAGAATATCCACATCCCAGGCCATCAAGAAGGGAAAAACCAGAGGAGCAGATTTATTTCCAGACGGCAAGCAGACAACAATTCCGCCAGAGTTAGAAACCGCTTAAAGAATCAAGCACGAGAATGAAAAAAAAATCTCATGAGAGCTTTACTTGCAACGGTTGAATGATTATTGCTGCTAATTTCGAAAGGATCGGGAGCATCAATCCATGTTATCTTACATTCTTAAGAAGTTGGTCCCAATTCTCTCTACATGCAGAATGTCCACGTCATCTTGCATGCCACATCATCCAGAAGGTCCACGTATGCATTGCCTCCACGTTTCTCCACCTCTTGGCTCCTCACCTCCTAGAACGCAGCCGCCATCGCATGTTCCCCTTCAGTTTCAGTCCCCACGTCTGCGTTGCCTCCACGTTTCTCCACCTCTTGGCTCCTCACCTCCTAGAACGCAGCCACCATGGCCTGTTCCCCTTCAGTTTCAGTCCTTTTATTCCAAACCAATTCGGCGTCCGCTGCTCCGTCTGCTTGCTTCGCCTGTCAAATCTGCCACCAATGTGAGACGCTACCTGCCGCGCTCGCCAGTCCATGCCAAATCGGGGCGCCGTGCCTCCTCCGCAGACCGGCAGCGCCGGTTGCCGAACTGCACTCCTTGGGCGGAGAGGAAGGGGTCTCAGCCAACGCTAGATGTGGCCGCCGCTTGGGAACGTCGTGGGGGAAGGATGCTGTCCGCCGCAGCCGACCATGCCTCAGAGGCGCACTGTTGGGGATCAGGAGGAATTCTTCAGGCTTTTTCTCCCTCACCTTCTTTCTCTGATTCCTACCTCTCTTATTTAGTGTGTGACTGCGTGTGTTTCTATTTATTTCCTCATATTTTATTTGATTCACACCTCCTGTTGTTCAGTTTCATAAACCTCCATTTTTTCATGTTTCCCTTGGATTGAAGTCAACCCGTATGCACATAGGTAATGGGGTCGCTTGACACCTCCTCCATTTAATATTAGATTGTTATTGGAGATTTCCCAGAATACATTATATTGTATACACTGAAGGTATGACCATCTGAATTATATAATATGTACAGCAGTGATATGTTATGTACAATTTCTCAACTCCAGCTCAGTTAGCGTTTGGGATCTTTGAGCTACCAACTGGAGTCTTTTTTAGAGTTCAAAAGAAAGATGAGAAAGATTGATGGATGTATGTCCTCTACCGTGGTAGATGGGAGGTTTGGTTGTATCTTTAGCCATGCAATTTTTTTTTACGTATCTTTAGCCATGCATTTGTGGTTCGATTAACCAAATTAAACTGTTCGTTTCAAGGATTGTTTGACAGATTACTACTTGGCATTTCATCAGTTAATTAAAGCTATGCTCTGACAACTATGTAGTCCCTTCTTATCTACATTGCATAATCATTTGTGTGTGTTGTTATCCCTTCTGATTATTTGTTTCCTCTCACTGGTCTTTGTGTCAGAGCTAACAACACTCATCTGTTGGTGACACCACGCACCACTTGTGACTGCTGCGGTTTCTCCCTCAAGCATTACATCAATGGTTTGCCTGCCTGATCACAAAACAGTTGTTTGCTCTCTGACGACTTCCTATTCTACAAAAAAAAATTGTTGGACACTCATGCTACACATGAATGCACTACCCTTTTTTGCGGGTGCATTTACTAATTTATGTACTGTGCTCTCCATTTTATTTGAAAACAAATGTTGATTAAAGGTTGCTAGATTGTCTGATGATGCGTCACAAAATGCTCTTCTGCCTACAGAATTTGTAATCCTAAAGGAGGTAAGGACGTTTCTCTGTTTTGTAGTATTTAGAATATTTTGTCGACTAGCTGTCAAGTTAATTCCATCTATCTCATTCCATCAAATAGATCATGCAGTTGTTCAAACATATTTTTGCAATGGCTCTTTTTTTTACTGATAGTAACTTCAGTATAGCACCTGTCGCAGCAGTGTTATGTTATATAAGAAACAAGAAGACACAAGTAGCCAAAGGAAGTTTTGGTTTCAGGTGCCATTTCATTTTCCCAAATACTTACTGATAACATATTTTATTGTTTCCTATGGCATCCATCTGATATTTTTTTGCAGCATTTAGACTAAATTGGAGATGGTGAACAAAATTACATACTAAAGTATTTTTGGTCATTTGAGGGCCTGAAGTTTGCTAGCTGCTGACTGACTTCTGCAAATGTGAGAATGCCGAGATGTTATGTTATGAAACCTTTAGCCTATCCTGAAGTATGAGCATGAAAGATTAATTTTTATTACTCACTGTTTTTAGACGTTTTGAAAATTTATTCTGAATGTTTGAAACACCATTTTCTGGGATATATTGGGGTTCGAGATAGTTTACCACATATGACATGTTGTGTTTGAAACACCATTTGATAAACTGATCATTAATGCATTACTTTAAAACATGGTTTTCTATCACATGTATATAACATATCCATATTTTTATCTTGCAAATTATTTGCTCTAAGTTCCCGCAGCAACGCGCGGGGTATCTTCTAGTTTCATCTAATCACACGCTAGAACTGACTAAGACTGTAGATACACCTAGGAAAAATCGCACGACGTTCTTATTGACCGTACCCATGTGTGTGTGTGCAAATTATGGGGGTCTTCTAGTATATACACTTTCATGTAATAGAAGATACTTTAAATTATGGGGGTAAGACATACTACTTCGAAAGAAGAGAATTTGCCATGCATCAAGGCAATATTTTTTCTGTTACATTCACTACCAGAAAAACAGGCGATGCCGACGGCCCCCGTCGGCATAGATAGGTGTATCCCGACGGCCCACCTCAAGCCGTCGGCGTAGATAAGCCGTCGGCATATATCCATCTATGCCGACGGGGGCCGTCGGCATAGGTCGGTGGTCGGCATCGCAAGAAATATGCCTACGGCGGCCGTCGGCATAGAGCGGCCGTCGGCATACCATGTGGGCCCGGCTACCCGGGCGGCGACGGCGGTTTGACGGCGTGACGCCTACGCCGACGGCTAAGGGTGGCCGTCGGCATAGCTATGCGCACGTCAACGATCCGCGTCGTCTGCCACATCATCGATCCAAGCCGCTCGCCGGTCCGTGGGGTGGCATATATATGCCGACGGCCTTGCCGTCGGCATAGGCCTAGCCCATGGCCCTTGCCACGTCATCGATCCGCAACCTACGCCACATCATCGATCCATGGCTCTACCGTTCCGTGGCCGTATCTATGCCGACGGCATTGCCGTAGGCATAGATTTCTAATAATATTTTAATATTTTATTTATTTTCTCTTTTTCCTTTTTATTTTTTTTTCAAAACTAATTTGATTAACTTAAATGTGCCTTGCTTCCGTCGTGTCACGGAGAGGGGAGACGGGACGGGGTATCCGGGGGGTAGCAATGTCGCCAGGTGTTGCGGTGGGCCCTTCTACGCTTGTGGAAGCGTTGTGGCAGGCGCAGGCACCCGGCATGCGGCTCCGGGGTGTGCCCCCCCTCACGGGCGTCGCTGCCGCCGTGTCCCGGAGGGGGGAAACGGCCACGTCGAGCCGACACGGAGGGAATCTTGGGGTGGGTTGGGCCGGGACGGTGTTGGGAGGTGTAGCTATGGGCTGGGCTATGACAACCACGTGAAAAGGTCCAATGGTCAAACCCCGTCCTGCGAAAGTCAAAGGGCTAGATCCGGCGGTCGTTTGTGTCAGGGTTAGACGGGACGGGGTACCTGGGGGGTAGCAATGCCGCCAGGTGTTGCGGTGGGTCCTCCTATGCTTGTGGAAGCGTGGTGGCAGGCGCAGGCACCCGACACGTGGCTCCGGGGTGTACCCCCCCTCACGGGAGTCTCTTTTCCGCGGTCCCAAAGGGGGACACGGCCCAGTCGGGCCAAACGGAGGGAATCTTTGGGTGGGTTGGGCCGGGACGGTGTTGGGAGGTGTAGCTATGGGGGCTATGACAACCACGTGAAAGGTCCACGGTAAACCCCGTCCTGCGAAAGTACAAAGGGCTAGATCCGCGGGTCGTTGTGTCAGGGTTAGACGGGACGGGGTACCTGGGGGGTAGCAATGCGCCAGTGTTGCGGTGGGTCCTCCTACTGTGTGGAAGCGGTGGCAGGCGAGGCACCCGACACGCGGCTGGGGTGTCCCCCCTCAAGGGCGTCGCTGCCGCGTGTCGAGAGGAGGGGGGAAACGGCCACGTCGGCCGACACGGAGGGAATCTTGGGTGGGTTGGGCCGGGACGTGTTGGGAGGTGTAGCTATGGGTGGGCTATGACAACCACGTGAAAAGGTCCACGGTCAAACCCCGCCGCGAAAGTCAAAGGGCTAGATCGGCGTCGTCTTGTGTCACGGTTAGACGGAGACGGGGTACCTGGGGGGTAGCAATGCCGCAGGTGTTGGGTGGGCCCTCCTACGCTTGTGAAGGGAAGGTGGTGGCAGGCGCAGGCCCCCACACGGCTCCGGGGTGTGCCCCCTCACGGGCGTCGCTGCCGCGTGTCCCGGAGGGGGAAACGGCCACGTCGGGCCGACACGGAGGAATCTTGGGGTGGGTGCGGGACGGTGTTGGGAGGTGTAGCTATGGGCTGGGTATGACAACCACGTGAAAAGGTACACGGTCAAACCCCGTCTGCGAAAGTCAAAGGGCTAGATCCGGGGTCGTTTGTGTAGGGTTAGACGGGACGGGGTACCTGGGGGGGGGTAGCAATTGCCGCCAGGTGTTGCGGTGGGGCCCTCCTACGCTTGTGGAAGCGGTGGTGGCAGGTGCAGGCACGCGGCTCCGGGGTGTACCCCCCTCACGGGCGTCGCTGCCGCCGTGTCCCGAAGGGGTGAAACGGCCACGTCGGGCCAACACGGAGGGAATCTTAGGGTGGGTTGGGCCGGGACGGTGTTGGGAGGTGTAGCTATGGGTTGGGCTATGACAACCATGTGAAAAGGTCCACCCGTCAAACCCCGTCCTGCGAAAGTCAAAGGGCTAGATCCGGCGGTCATCTGTGTCAGGGTTAGACGGGATGGGGTACCTGGGGGGTAGCAATGCCGCCAGGTGTTGCGGTGGGCCCTCCTACGCTTGTGGAAGCGTGGTGGCAGGCGCAGGCACCCGGCACGCGGCTCCGGGGTGTGCCCCCCCTCACGGGCGTCGCTGCGGGGCACGGCGGTAGCGACGTCCGTGAGGGGGGCAATCGATATACCATCGGGGTATGTTTTTTTGTTTAGATAAGGCACATTTATGTTGTGAAAAAAAGAAAATAATAACTAATATAAATAAAAAAAATAAAAATAAAATTTTGCTGAGGTACCTATGTCGACGGTTTAGCCGTCGGCATAGATTGCCACGTGGCATGTCCATAAGCCGTCGGCATAGGGAGACCTTATCCACACCGCAGCGCCCCCCCTCCACCCATTCTTCCTCCCCAACCCCGTACCGTCTCCCCCTCCACCCACACACCGACCCGCACCGCCGCCGTCTCCACCCTCCCCCACGCCCGGCCACCCCCATCCCCTCCCCCAAATTCGGCGCCGCCCCCCGCCCCCGCCCCAACCCCACCGCCCCCATCCCATCCCCCACCGCCGCCGAACACCCCGCGCCACCCCATCCCCACCCCAACTCCGGCGCCGCCCCGCCCCGCCCCAACACCACCGCCGCCCCCATCCCTCCCCCACCGCCACGCACGCCCCCCACCGCCCGGCCCCTCCCATCCCCTCCCCAACCGCCGCCGGCACCACCCCCACTGCCCGCGCCGCCCCAAAACCGCCGTCGCCGGCGGCCCCATCCCCGGCTGCGACCGCCCCGTCCCCGACTGCGCCGGCGGCCGACGCCACTGCCCCGCCCGTCGCCGCCCTTCTCCGCCCCGACCTCATCGCCGCCCCGCCCTGCTCCGCCCCGCCTCTGCCTCGCCGGTGAGCCCCCTGCTGCTTGCTCTGCTGCTTTGCCGCCGCTACTTGCTGCTGCCGCTTGCTGTTTGCTGCCACCGCTGCCGTTGCTGCTTGCTGCTGCCGCTGGTTGCTGCTTCCTATTGCTGCTGCTGCTGCTGCTTGCTACTTGCTGCTGCTATCATAGGTTAGTTAGATTAGGGTTTAGATGGATAGATTAGTTAGATATATAAATAGTTAGATAGATGGATTATAAGATATAAAAATGTTGTTGATAGGTTAGTTGAGAAATAAAAATGTTGTTGATATATAGGTGGATAGATGAGTGGATACTACATCTTGATATATAGATGGATAGATATACAAATGTTGTTGATAGGTTAGCTACTGCTTTTTTTGATGTTTTATGTTAAAATGCTATATATGTGGTTCGATGAGATGCTATATATTGCATATCTTGCAAAAAAAAATTTGTTCGATGAGATGAATCAATGATGATGACGAATAGATGATGATGATGAATATGTGATGACGATGATGAATATATTGTTAATGTTGTTAGTTTTTTTGCCTACATGATGCAAAAATAAATGAATGCATGTTTAAATGTTTTAAATATGCTCTATGAGTTGTGATGTTCTAAATTTTTTGTCGCGATGGAATTTGCAGGCTTTGTGGTGTTGCATTTCATCGGAGTGACCGTCGTCCGACGCGTTGGTGCCTGAGCATCCCTCTGTTGTTCGACTCCTTCCCCTACAGCCGAGGGTGAGCTACAAGTCCATCACCTCCACTTTTTCATGTCACTAGATTTCATTCTCAAGTCAAGTCGCGTAACCTAGGTGTCTCCCGTCCGAAAGGGTTGCATCGATAAATATGCATTGAATTGCATATTTATCACCGCAGCTCTTTCGGATTGTCCGGCATTTTCCACGGACAGCCCGAGGATGTGTAGATTGGGTATGTTCTCCATGTTCTATCCCGTTCTGAGACAGGATTTCGGCGGCGCCTCCCCATTGTTCTCCGGAGCACATTCTCTTGGCTATTTGCCGAGACGTGTATCTGGAGAACAGCGGAGAGGTGCTGCCGAAATTTTGTCTCGGAACGGGGTAGAATGGAGAACGTACTCAATCTACACATCCTCGGGTGGGATTAGGACCCATCTTTACCTATTAGAGATGTAGGTGGATTCAACGCGGTAGAAAATGAAAATTTGATGTGATTAATTTAAGTGAATCCTTAATTATGTTGTGTGGCTTGCAAAAAAGCAGAGGATGGCAGATAATCAGTGGATGTATAGTGGTTTTATCCATCGGAATCGAGTAACATCAGAGTGGATCGCGAAAACCGATGTGTATTTGAAGGAGATATTCCGTCGTCCAATGAGAATTATCCCACCATGCCCCTGTGCGAGATGTGCCAGACGTCACCGTAGAAATCAGAAGGACATGACTGAGCACCTTCGCACGCACGGATATATGCCAAACTTTGACATGCCACCGATAAACATAGCCGAGAAGGACTGTGGTCGAGAGGAGGTGATGCGACAACGCATAGATGGATATGAGGACGACGGGGTCAGGGACATGCTAGATGATGTCATTGTTGCAGAAACGGCAAATGCAACACCTTCAGAGAATGAACCGGAGGAGCCGGAGGCAACCGCAAAGGCCTTCTTGGAGGTCTTGGCCTCGTCGAAGAAACCTCTTTATGTGGGTGCGAAAATATCTCAGCTGGATGCCATCTCGCAACTAATTGCAATCAAGGCTGAGTACGGCTGTAGCCAGAAATGCTTCGAAGCATTCCTGGGAGTATGGGCTAACAGCCTCCGTGAGGGTCATGAACTGCCGAAAAGCATGTACGCTACAAAGAAAATCATGAAGGCACTCTCTATGGATTATGACAAAATAGATGTTTGCCCGAAGAATTGCCTTTTGTTTAGGCACGAGTATGCGGATGACAAGTACTGTAGGGAGTGCGGTTCGTCTTGGTACATTGAAGTGGTCGGTGAGGATGGTGAGAAAAAGCAGCTAGCCATCCCCGTTAAGGTTCTTCGGTATCTCCATTTCATAGAAAGACTGCAGCGCCTTTTCATCACGGAGGAGTCTGCCAAAATGATGAAGTGGCACAAGGAAGGTATAAGGTACAATCCAAATAAAATCGTGCATCCATCAGAAGGCGAAGCATGGAAGTCGTTCGATGAAGAATACCCCGAGGAAGCAGTCAAGGCTGGGAATGTCAGAATAGCCATATCAGGTGATGGGTTCAATCCATATGGTATGTCGTCCAATCCATACAGCTGCTGGCCCGTGTTTGTAATTCCGCTCAGTCTCCCTCCCGGTGCCCTAATGCAACGCAAGACCATGTTCTTGTCGCTCATCATTCCGGGGCCTGAATACCCGGGGAAGCAATTGGGTGTGTTTATGCAGCTGCTGGTGGATGATTTGCACCATTCTTGGTACTTTCCGAGATTGACATACGACCGGGATCTGCAGAGAAATTTCTTGATGAAAGTTTGGTTGCACTATTGCATGCATGACTTTCCCGGCTATGCTCTATTCTGCGGATGGTGTACAAGTGGGAAGATGCCATGCCTAGTGTGCATGCAGGCTCTGCGAATGTTTTGGCTGAGTAAGGGTGGCAAGTATGTAGCCTTTGACCTGCATCGACAGTTCCTCCCTCCAGACCATCCAGATAGGGAAGACAAGAACTTCACGAAAGGCCGGGTTGTTCATGAAGTAACCGAGATTCCAACATTTTCGGGGGCAGATGTTCTTTCTCAGCTAAAAGCTCTCAAGCCTAAAGTCAAAGGCAAAGCCAAAGCCAAAGCCAAAGGCTTCGAGGGATATGGTGAGACACACAACTGGACTCACATTACCTCCTTCTCGCAGCTTCCCTATTTCAAGGACCTCAAACTTCCTTACAACATAGATGTGATGCACACCAAAAAGAATGTCGCAGAGTCCCTTTTCCGCACGATCCTCAACATTCCTGATAAGACAAAGGATGACGTTAAAGCTAGAGCCGATCAACAGAGAATTTGTGATAGACCACGTCTAAACATGAAGCCTCCCACAGGCGGTCGAAAAAATTGGTTCAAGCCAGATGCTGACTTTGTCCTTAAAACACCAGAAAAAAAGGAAGTACTTATCTGGCTGAAACACATTTTGAAGTTCACCGATGGTTATGCATCGAATATAAGTAAGGGAGTCAATCTTTCAACGGGCAAAGTGACCGGCCTGAAGAGTCATGACTACCATGTATGGATTGAGCGGATAATGCCGGTGATGGTTCGAGGCTATGTCCCCGAGCATGTCTGGCGAGTGCTTGCTGAGCTAAGCCATTTCTTCCGCACGCTCTGTGCTAAAGAAGTAAGTAAAGACATGATTAAAAAATTGCATAAGAAGGCACCGGAGTTGATAGTCAAGCTAGAGAAGATCTTTCCGCCAGGCTTCTTTACTCCGATGACACATCTCATTCTGCACCTCGCGAACGAGGTATTGTTGGGGGGGCCTGTGCAGAATCGCTGGCAGTACGGCCCTGAGAGACAGAACAAGCATCTCTGACAGAAATGTGGAAACAAAGCTAAGATTGAAGCTTCCATAGCTGACGCAGTTATCCTAGAGGAGGTGTCAGACCTCAGGACATCATACTATCCAGACCACGTTCCCCATCTGCATAATAAGGTGCCTCGATACAATATAGAAGAGCCCAAGTATCAACCCAGGCTCCATCTATTCAACGTGTAAGGTGGGAGGGCTGGGGCCTCGAAATCTTATAACATGCCACGACAAGAGTGGGAGGACCTCATGTTCTATATCTTGCACAACATCAAGGAAGTTGAGGAAGTGTGGATGAGGTAATACCACTACACCATTCCTTTATGTCTTCCACATCATCATGTTCTATGTTCACTTAGTCCCGGTCTAACACCGCTTTTCTTCTTTTAGTGATTTCGTTCAAGAGAAATGGACGGGAATGAATCCTCCTACTGAGGCGGAGGCACTTACTCTTCTCCGTCATGGAAACCCTGGACGTAAAATTTTTGTTGCTTGGTTCATGGAGAAAGTAATTTTCCACATTCCCCTATTAAATACCTAGTTCAACATTTATTAGTTAACCGAACTAATGCACCCAGCAATTTCAATTATACTTGTAGGGAAAAGATCTGAACATATCTATGGATGATGAATTGAGATGGGTTTCCATGGGTTTTGACCCTGCCGTCATGACATGTAAAAAGTATGATGTGAATGGGTATCGCTTCCATACAGAGGAGCACCAGAAAAGCCGGCCTGATCCCAAAACTATAAATACCGGAGTGTACACCCCCGGTCAAAATTCAGTAGACTACTACGGAAGGGTACAAAATATATACGAGATTAAATTCCGCAAGGGGCGCGAGACCCTAAGTCTGCCTGTGTTCAAATGCCGATGGTTCGATCCGCGGGAGGGGGTAAAACTTACGCCTTCCATTGGTTTGGTCAAAGTTAAACCATCAACCGTCTATGCCGGAGCCGATCTCTTCATTGCGGCTACCCAAGCTACACAAGTTTATTATCTGCCTTACCCATGCCAGAAAGAGTACCTAAAGGGTTGGGAAGTTCTGTTCAAGGTGTCGCCACATGGTAAGCTACTGGACCCAAATGAAGACGATTACTACAACATTAACCCCACGACATACGAGGGAGTGTTCTATCAAGAGCAACCTGATGATGATGATGTGGTTAGAAACGATGACGCTAGACCATTGGGTGATGATGATGTGGATCCAAATGACGACGATGCACGGAATGATGGTGAGACCATTGTCAATGAAAATGACATACTTATGCTAGAAAAGTTAAACGAAGACGTTGACGACGAGGAAGAGCCTCCACCTCCGTCAGACAACGAAGATGATATGATTGATAGTGATGATGAGACCGACCGAGAAAGAGGTTACAACAGTGATGATTCGTATGGGTTCTAGTAGATGTACGTTTCAAGTCTTTTTTTTCTATAGTTTAGGAATATGCCTTTTTATGCTTTTTTATTAATGTGTTTATTATTCCTTATTATTATGCCTTTTCCTTCATTTTATTAATGTACTAATTGCTTATTCTCTTTTCAATGCAGGTTCGTGGAACATGGGCAAGGGGAAGGCCGACGGCGTGGGTTTCCTACGCAAGGTCGTCGGCCTGCCTTTTCAGAGTGGTCGAGCACGTAATCCTCCCCCCCCCCCCCGGCTACTTGATGATGACTCCTCACAGGGAGGTCGAGGGAGAGGTGCCCCTAGAGGAGGAGGGGGCAGGGGGAGAGCCCCTAGAGGGTGAGGTGGTGGGGGGAGAGCCACTACAGGGGGTCGCGGCCAGAAAGAGCGCACCCTCACCAACTTAGGGGTGTTGTCTTCGAGGCCCTCCTCTAGTGAGGTACCCTCTGACGAGGAGGAGGAGGAGGTTCGGGATGGGGCCAAGGAGGAGGTGGAGGAGGAGGTTGGGGAGGGGGAGGAGGCAGGCGAGGAGGAGGGTGGTGGCGCGGATGATGGTGGTGGCGCGGAGGGGGTTGGCAACAAGGGGTGGCTGCGTGGTAATGCAAAGCTACCAAAGCAGATTCCTGCTACTGAGGAGCAGAAGTGGCTCATTGAGCCCACGGGGAAAGAGTAAGAGCCACTTTATAAGAATTTCATTCTTTTGCTTGTCACATGCTCATTCCGGTAGTTATTTATTTTGCTTGTCACATGCTAATATTTCATTCTTTTGCAGCAACTGGATTTATCCTAAAGGGGCCCGTATTCCCAACGGCCTCATCACCGTCTTGCTGAAGTTACACTAGCCGGGGCTGTACTGTCCGGATCCATTCAGGCACCCAGACCATCGGGTTTTGGCCACGAGCTGGGACCACTGGGAAGCGGCCCTCCACGCGGACCATGAGACCCATGCCAAGGCCATGATCACTACTTTCTGGGTGAGTTCTCTTCAGAAGCACAAGTCCATTCTGGTTTCATGAATGATTTAACTCATGGCTTCTTCCATTCTTGTTTCATGCATGATTGTAGAAATTCTATCGAGTTCTTCTAGAGCACCAAGCCAGAGCCGACTAGATCGTGCTGCGCCAAGCCAAGAAGAAGGCCCGCTAGCTCCAGTACGAGGTGCGCTGGGTGGCCATCTCGACATACTATCACGACGCTCTTGGTGTGAAGATAACCAAGGAAGAAGCGCGAAGGATGGGCATTACCTTGGAGAGGCACGAGTACTTGGCGGTAAGTATAAAAGATTTTTCATTCCGATGTTTGTGGTACATTTCACCGTTTCGTGTTGACATGCCATTATGCTTTCATTATGTAGGTGTGTCCAAATTGGTGTTATGGAAAAGACGAGTCCTGGGCGGCATTGGTGGATCTTTGGTGTGATAAGGATGGAGCCTGGGCGGCTACGAGCATCAAAAACAAGGCTAACCGAGAGAAGGAGGGAGTACATGCTCAGGGAAACCGAAACCACTTTATCCACAAGACACTTAATGTATGACTAACCTCATTAAACATTCTTCTTCTTCTATTTACCGTCACTTCCTTATGTATGACTAACCTCTGTTTGGTGGTGCAGGAGGAGAAACTGAAGCGGCCGCTCTCACACTTGCAGGCGTGGGAGATCGCCCATACGCGGAAGGACTCCAAGCCTGGCGAGCCCAAGTACTACGGCAAGATCGCGCATAGGAAGAAGGCCTACTCCGAAGGGTATCTGAGGTTACATCCTGACACACCTGACCCCATTGCGGCGTATCTGGACGAGAGGGTGGTGGTGGGCATGGGGCCCAAGGAGCACGGTCGGGAGGCGGTTCTGGATGCTGTGATCACTCCTACTATCTCCTACACACAGCTCCGTCGGATCAACCCGAGCCTGAGCCAGCGCACGAGCACGCCCATGGCCAGTGCACAATCACAGTCCCTCTTTCAGGAGCGGCAATCTGTAAGTATTTTCCCTCTTATCTTCATTGCTCACTTTATTTTCCGCATTTAGTAGTTTTATGAGTTCCATCATGTCATACCGTAGGCCTACATGGAGTACACACGCCAAGAGACCATGGCATGGCACGAGAGCCTTTTTGCATTCCATGAGCAGAACAATCGCATGATGCAGCACGCTCTTCAGGAAATGGCGGCCGGCAGGGTTCCTCAATTGCAACCAGCACCATCTCCTCCGCCACAACCAAGGCTGCTTACCTTTGAGGAGTTTCTGGCACAGAACGCTGGCCCCTCGCCGGTTAGTTCATCCCCAATGTATTCACCCAAAGCATATCGTTTATTCAACACAGTCATATATCCCGTTAACATGTCTTTTCAACATCCAGGGAACCGGTGGATCGTCTACCGTTGGTGGTGGTCTTCGCAGCACTCCCGAGTCACGGAGCCCGATCACTCCGATCCATGGAGGCGGTGGCGGTCTTGGCGGTAGCGCTGCCGCTAGCAGTGACGACCTGGGCTTCAGCGGACTTGGCGGTGACGACCTCCGCGGTGCTCGACGTCTAGGCGCTTAAGCCTTTGGGTGACTTGTGGCGGTCTTGGTGGTGATGATACTTATATGCTTGTGATGTTACTTATTGTTGTTTGTGATATTCTTATATGCTTGGTGGTGATGATACTTATATGTTTATGGTTTGCGATGCTTCTTATGTTGTGTGATGATGCATTTGTTGTGTGATGCTGCTCCTTATTGTTATGTGATGCATATATTACTGTATGATTCTTATATATGCTGTATATATTCAAATGAATTGAGCTGAAAAGAAACAGAAAAAAGAAAAAAAAACAGACAGAAACTATGCCGACGGCCTAGCCGTCGGCATAGAGATGGCGTGAGCTCCCAGTGGCTGCCACATGGCAGCTATGCCGACGGTCTAGCAGTCGGCATAGTTGTAAAGTACGCCGACGGCTAGGCCGTCAGCATAGCTGCCACGTGGCAGCCACTGGGCATTCTTGGTGCAGGGCTATGCCGACGGCTGAGCCGTCGGCATAGATTTAAACTACGCCGACGGCACAGCCGTCGGCATAGCCCTGCCCCAGGAGGTACAGCTGCGCGCCACATGGCACATGTATGCCGACGGCTGAGCCGTCGGCATACATGTGCCACATGGCGCGCAGCTGTTGGTCAGCACTTGACGGCGGCCACCGTTAGGCGGGGACGTTGCCGACGGCCTAGGCCGTCGGCATAGATGTACGGACACCGTCGGGATAGGATCTATGCCGACGGCCTTTCTATGTCGACGGCCTCCCGGGCTACGCCGACGGATATGTTGCCGACGGCCCTATGCCGACGGGGGCCGTCGGCATAGGCCTGTCCCGACGGGAATCAGGTCTATGCCGACGGCCAGGGCCGTCGGCATAGGGGGCGATTCTGGTAGTGCGTGAGGATGTACTGCCGAATGTGATGGTCATGATGCTTCTTATCCTAAGGTCAATGACTAGTCTGATACATCTCAAGGGATCAGTAGTCTGATTCCTAGCGGCTCCCGCAACTAAAGCGTTAGCGTGCTAAATTGCGTTATAGCACACTAAATGGAGCAAGATGCCCCTCCAAACATTATTGCGTGGAGATAGCGCCCTATTTAAAACTATGACTGTTCGTGTGGCCTCAAATTTGTATCCATTGCATAGTGTAAACAATATGTTTGGAAATTAGTTGGAGGATACACAAGGGGCTTATTTCTCATGTCTCGGTTGGGGTGACAGCTCTGTGTTGGAACTTTAACTAACCAAGAATGAAAAAAAAATTGACCAAAAAAGTTTCTTCTTCATTGTATGTTATACTCTCTGCATCAACAGTGGCAAGTGCCGGGCACTACGAGCTTGCAGCAGTTTGCACCCACGTGGAGCGAGCAACCAAAGAAGACCACGTCAATGATAGTTTATTGAATATTGATATAACGATATTTCAGTTTAAAACTTTTATGGGGTATCGTCCTTGATTAAAAGAAACTTTTATCGGTTTTCCTAAGTACCAGGTACCTAATTTTTGTTGTGCGTCAGATACCTCTTCCTTCCTTCTTTCTCATACCTCTCGCTGGAGAAGAAGCAACCTCGCCCGAGAAGAACAAGTCCCACCATCTATCTTAGAGCATCCAGAATGTGTGATATTTCCGCCTCTAAGCCTGCACTACCGGACTCGCCCTCTAAGCCGACGGCCCCAGGCCGTCGGCATAGGCCACTTGCCGTCGGCTTAGGTCTATGCCGACGGCTGCCATAGGCATATCCCCGTCGGCATAGATTATGTCAGCGTAGATGTGTCAGACCGTCAGCATAGAAAAGCCGTCGACATAGGCACATATGCCGACGGCTTCCGTACGGCCGTCGGCATATCATCGCCGTCGGCAGTGATTTTCACCTGATGGCAACGGACGGCGCCGTCAAACGCGCTGACAAACCACAGGCGACCACGTGGCAGAGATATGCCGACGGCTTGGCCGTCGGCATATCTCTGCCACGTGGCAGCCTCTGGGAGCTCCTGGCAGCAGGGATATGCCGACGGCCAAGCCGTCGGCATAGATTTTCATCTATGCCGACAGCTTGGCCGTCGGCATACCCCTGCCACGTGGCAGCCACTGAGCAGTCCTGGGCATATCTATGCCGACGGCTTTGCCGTCGGCATAGATCTGTGATGTTTTTTTTTATTTTCCCTGTTTTCTCTGTTTCAATTCATTTTGACAGCGTTTCAAACCAGAAAATATGGGATTATGCAGAAATATGACAGTTCATCATCTAAACATACTCAAGATCATCATCATCATTTAAACATACTCAAGTTCATCATCGGCGAAACTTCATGAACATAAGTAGTGCAAGACATGGAACATCATCATCTTCATCTAAAGAAACTAACAAGTAGGAACATGAAAGGTATGGCACGACGGCCACATGCACGGGTATCATCATTGACATCAAGCAAGACCACCGCCGCCAAAACCACCATCGCCAAAACCACCACCGCCAAAACCACCACTGCCAAGACCACCTCCGCCAAAACCGCCACCGCCAAGACCAGCACCACTCTGCCAGATCGGAGTGACTGGTGGGGTCGATGAAGCAGGAGTCGAGCCACCGGTCCCCTACATGTTTGAAAGAAGATTCTAACGGTAAATATGATATGATAGTGTTGAATGAACGAGAACTAGTTTGTCAGTAGTTAGGCAAATGTACTAACCGGACTATCACTGCCTAGTGCCACCCATTCATCGAACGTGGGCACGTGTGGGGGTTCTCCCGCAGGTGGTGGTGGGGGTCCCATTTGTGGTGGATCCGTGCGGTTACTCCAAGACGCCAATATAGCCTGGATGTTAGTTAAACAAGCAAACTAGAAGGTCACAAGGAATGAAAGTGCAAAAATTTAGCTTGGTTTTAAGAGGGCAAAACTAACTGTCATCATCTGACGGTTGTAATCATCGTTTGCCTTCACTCGTTGCAAGTACTCCCGCACCTCGAGATTCCTATGCTCGACAAAGGCCTTATATGCCTACAAAATTTAGGTTGTTTCTAAGTGAGCAATGCTGAAAATAAACTGAGAAAGTTAGAGAGAAAGAAGATAAAGGGGAAGTACTTACAGCATGCTGGCGGGCTAAGGGAGGCTGCGAACGCCCCGTACTCTCTAACTGGCTTGGGTTGGTAGCCCGAAGCCGTGTGTACGAGACCGAAGGAGTGATCAAGCCATCGAAACATGGATACCGGCCATGGGACTTCCCCTGGATGGCCACCACCACCGTGTCGTCGATCTGAGACTGGGCGACGTCAGGAACATCCGGATGCAACCTCTGAAACTGCTGAGTGTAAGACTCCAGGTGCTCCTCGGTCTTGCCATAGTACTGGCTCTCGCCGTCCTTGCGATCACTCCGCTCGCGGGCCAGCTTCCACGACTCAATGTCTAAGAGCGGCCTCTTCAACTTGTCCTCCTGCAGTGTCAAACAGAAGTTAGCCATACATAAGAACATGACGGTAAAGAAGAACAAAAATGCATCATGCATATAGATATACCTTCATGGCCTTGAAGCCCCAATGGTTCCTGTTTCCTTGGCCGTGTGTCCCGTCTTTTCCACGGTTAGCCTGGGCCTTGCTGCTCTTGGCAGCAAACTCTGCATCGTCGCCGAGCCACCTATCCACCAAAGTCGCCCATCCGTCATCCTTTCCATAGCACCAACGAGGAATAACCTATGCAAATTTTGGAAGCATGACATGTGAGCACGAAACATATAATTGACTGCTTGAAACAATGAAAAGTCAGTAATAGTTACCTTCATGAACTGCTCCCTGTTCAAGGTAAGCCGTTGCCTCTGCGCTTGAGTTTTGGTCATGTTTTGATGAAGGTAGGTGTGGTAGTACTGCGAGACGGCAACCCAGCGCACCTCGTACTGCAACTGACGAGCTTTCTTCTTTGCAGCCGCCAGCAAGACCATGTCGGCTCTGGCCTTGTGCTCGTCAAGAACTCTATAGAGTTGCTGCAATCATGCATAAAACCAGAAGCAAACAAGGCATGAGTTGAGTGATTCAATGATAAACTATGAACGAAACTGAAGACAAGTGATTCAGAAGAGAACTTACCCAAGATTTGGTGATCACGGCCATAGCGGCCGTCCCGTACTCCGCGTGGCTATAAGCCTCGTAGTGGGCCCAGCTCGTGGCCAAAACCCGCAGCTCCGGGTCCCTGTCTGGCCGCGGGCAGAATAGGCCCGGCCAAAACTCCTTCAACAGGACAGTGATAAGGCCGTTCGGTTTACGGCCCTTTCCGTGAAGGATCTAGTTCCTGCAAAAGAATCAAAGGATTGCCATGTGTACAATAAGAAAATGTTGTCATGTGTTGAAAATATGATTGAGAGGCACTTACTCTGTCCCTGCAGGTTCAATGAGCCACTTGTGCGCCTCGATAGAAGGTGGTGTAGGTACTCCGGCAGTACCACGCAGCCACCCCTTCGGAGCACCCGACGGCAAGTCACCCCACAACTCGGGGTCAACATCCCCTCCACCACCCTCCTCGCCCTCCTCGCCCTCCTCCTCCTCGGCCTCCTCCTCCTCGCCATCAGGAACATACTCCTCCTCCTCAGACTCAGAAGGTGCCTCAGTATAGGAGGGCATCGAAGAAGACCCTCCTATTTCGGACACGGCCCATAGTTTTTTGGCCCGGGTGCCTCTCCCCCCACCTCCTCCTCCTCTAGGGGCTCTCCCCCCACCCCCTCCTCCTCTAGGGTCTCCTCCCCCGATCACTCGACCTCCCTGTGAGGTGTCATCATCGCGTAGTCAGGGGGGAACCTTGTGGGCTCGTCCACTCCGAGTAAGTGATTTGAATTTGTTGAGGAAACCGGCGCCGCTGGACTTGCCCATGATTAGCAAACCTGCATTAACAAGAGAATAAACAATTAGTAAGGATATCAAATAAACAAGCATACGGAAAAGAACATTAATAATAGAAGAGCACATTAAGCATACAGAAAAGAACATTAATAACAGAAGAGCACATTAAGCACATTAAGAACTTACATTTTCTAGAACCCATATGAATCATCACTATTGTAATCTATTTGTCGACCGGTCTCATCATCACTATCACGCATATCTTCTTCGTTGTCTGACGGAGGTGGAGGCTCTTCCTCATCGCCAGCGTCTTCATTTAACTTTTCAAGCATAATTATGTCTCTTTGATTCACAACTGCCTCACCATCAATCCGTGCGTCGTCGTCGTTTGGGTCCAGGTCAGCATAACCCAAGTCATCATCCTCCTTGTTTCAGACCACGTCATCATGTTCCTCTTGAAAGAACACTCCCTCGTATGTCATGGGGTTTATGTTGTAGTAATCATCATCGTTCGGGTCCGGTAGCTTACCATGTGGCGACACCTTGAACACAACTTCCCAACCCTTTAGGTACTCTTTCTGGCATGGGTAAGGCAGATAATATACTTGTGTGGCCTGGGTAGCGGCGATAAAGAGATCAGCTCCGGCATAGACGGTCGATGGTTTAACTTCAACTAAACCAACAGAAGGCGTATGTCTCAGACCCTTTTTGGGGTCGAACCATCGGCATTTGAACATAGTGAGACTTAGGGGTTCGCGGCCACGTTTGAATGTAAGCTCGTATATTTTTCCTACCCTTCCGTAGTAATCTACTTTATTATCTCCTTCGGTGAAGACTCCGGTATTTATAGTTTTGGGATCAGGCCGACTGTTCTGGTGCTCCTCTGTATGGAAGCGATACCCATTCACATCATACTTTTCGCATGTCATGACGGCAGGGTCAAAACCCATGGAAACCCATCTCAATTCTTCATCCATTGATTCGTTCGGATCATTTCCCTACAAGTTTAATTGAAATTATAGGGTGCATGAGTTTAATTGGAATTGTAGGGTGAAATAGGTAATAGGGAAGTGTGAAAATTTACTTTCTCCATGAACCACGCAATGAAATTTTTCCTTCCATCAACACCCTTTCTCAGAAGAGCAAGTGCCTCCGCTTCAGTAGGAGGCAGCATTCCCGTCCACTCTTCATCAACGAATTGACTACAATAAGAAAAGCGGTATAAGAACTAGGCAAAGTGAACATAGCAAATTGACTAAAAGAATGGTGCAAAGGTATTACCTCATCCACTCATCCTCAACTTCCTTGATGTTGTGCAAGATATAGAACATGACATCCTCCCACTCATCTCGTGGCATGATATAAGGTGTCGAGCATCCGGCCCTGCCACCTTGCCCGATGAATAGAGGCAGCTTGGGTTTATACTTGGGTTCTTCTGTATTGTATCGAGACACCTTATTGTGCAGCGTGGGAACATGGTCCGGATAGTACGCTGTCCTAAGGTCTGCCACCTCCTCTAGGATAACTGCCTCAGCTATCGAAGCTTCAATCTTAGCTTTGTTTCCACATTTCTGTCTCAGATGCTTGTTCTGTCTCTCAGGGCCGTACTGCCAACGATTCTACACAAGGCCCCCCAACAATACCTCGTTCGCGAGGTGCAAAATGAGATGTGTCATCGGAGTAAAGAAGCCTGGCGGGAAGATCTTCTCTAGCTTGCATATCAACTCCGGCGCCTTCTTATGCATTTCTTTTATCATCTCAGGACATACTTCTTTAGCACAAAGCGTGCGGAAGAAATGGCTTAACTCCGCAAGCACACGCCAGACACGCTCGGGAACATAGCACTGAACCATCACCGGCATAATCGGCTCAATCCATACATGATAGTCATGACTCTTGAGCCCGGTCACTTTGCCCGTTGAAAGATTGACCCCCTTACTTATATTCGACGCATAACCATCAGTGAACTTCATGACGTGTTTCAGCCACTTGAATGCCTCCATCTTATGATCCTTTTTAAGTACGAAGTCAGCATCTGGCTTGAACCAAGATTTTCGACTGCCTGTGGGAGGCTGCATGTGTAGACGTGGTCTATCACAAGTATTCTGTTGATCGACTCTAGCATTAACATTATCCTTTGTCTTATTAGGAATGTTGAGGATCGTGCGAAAAAGGGACTCTGCGACATTCTTTTCGGTGTGCATCACGTCGATGTTGTATGGAAGTTTGAGGTCCTTAAAATAGGGAAGCTGCGTGAAGGGGGTAATGTGAGTCCAGTTGTGCATCTCACCATATCCTTCAAAACATTTTTTCCCTTTACCTTTTCCTTTGCCCTCGCCCTCGTCTTCGCCTGTGGCTTTGCCTTTCCCTTCGCCGGCAGGCTTAAGAGCTTTCAGCTGAGCAAGCACATCCACACCAGAAAACGTTGGAATCTCATTTACTTCATGGACAACTTTGCCTTTTGTGAAGTTCTTCTTGTCTTCCCTATCAGGATGGTCTGGAGGGAGGAACTGTCGATGCAGGTCAAAGGCAACATACTTGCCACACTTTTTCAGCCAAATGAAAATCAAGGGCTGCAGGCACACTGCGCAAGGCATCTTCCCACTTGTACACCATCCGCAGAATAGGGCATACCCGGGAAAGTCATGCATGCAATACTGTAGCCGGTCGTATGTCAACCTCGGGAAGTACCAAGAATGGTGCAAATCATCCACCAACGGCTGCATAAACACACTCAAATTCTTCCCCGGATATTCAGGCCCCAGAATTATAAGCGACAGGAACATGGTCTTGTGTTGCATTATGGCGCCAGGAGGGAGATTGAGCGGAATAACAAATATGGGCCAGCAGCTGTATGGATTAGACGACATACCATATGGATTGAACCCATCACCTGATATAGCAATTCTGACATTCCCAGCCTCGGCTGCTTCCTCCGGGTATTCTATATCAAATGACTTCCATGCTTCACCTTTTGATGGATGTACAATTTTATTTGGATTGTACCTTTTCCCTTTCTTGTGCCACTTCATCATTTTGGCAGACTCCTCGGTGATGAAAAGGCGCTGCAGTCTTTTTATAAAATCAAGATATCGAAGAACCTTCACAGGGATTTTTAGCTGCTGCTTCTGACCCTGCTCATCGACCACCTCAATATACCGAGAGGAACCGCACTTCCTACAGTAGTTGTCATTCGCATACTCATGCCTAAACAAAGGGCAATTCTTTGGACAAACATGTATTTTCTCATAATCCATGGAGAGCGCCTTCATGATTTTCTTCATAGTGTACATGGTTTTCGGCAGTTCATGGCCCTCAGGCAGGCTGTTAGCCCATACTCCCAGAAATGCTTCGAAGCAACCTCGGCTACAACCGTACTCAGCCTTGACTGCCATTAGTTGCGAGATGGCATCCAGCACAGAGAGCTTGGCACCCTCATAAAGAGGTTTCTTTGACGAGGCCAAGATATCCAGGAAGGCCTTTGCGGTTTCCTCCGGCTCCTCCGGTTCATTCGCTGAATGTGACGGAGGTGTCGGCTGTGCAGCAAAGACATCATCTAGCATGTCTCTAACCCCATCGTCCTCATAACCAGCAACGCATTGTCGTATCACCTTCTCTCTACCACGGTCCCGCAGGGCAAAGTTTATCGGCATATTAAAGTTGGGCATAAATCCATGTGTGCGAAGGTGCTTAGTCATCTCACTCTTATCTCTGCGCATACGTCTCTTACATTTGGCACACGGGCATTCTGGCACAATCCTCATTGGACTACGGAATATCTCTTTCAAAAACACATTAGTTTTCTCGACCCACTCTGTTGTTACTTGATTCCGACCGAAAAACCCACTATACATCCACTGATTATCTGCCATCTCTGCTTTATTGGAAGCCACACAACAAAATTAAGGATTCATTTAAATTACTCACATCAATATTTTATTTTTTACAGGGTTGACGAGAAACGATATTTAATCCACCTACATCTCTAATAGGTAAAGATGGGTCCTAATCCCACCCAAGAATGTGTAGATTCAGTATGTTGTCCATGCTCTACCCCATTCCGAGACAAAATTTCGGCAGCACCTCCCCGCTGTTCTCCAAATACACGTCTCGGCAAAATGTCGAGAGAATGTGCATCCAGAGAACAACAGGGAGGCGCCGGCGAAATCCTGTCTCGGAACGGGGTAGAGCATGAACAACGTACCCAATCTACACATCCTCGGGCTGTCCGTGGAAAGCGCTGGACAATCCGAAAGAGCTGCGATGATAAATATGCAATTGAATGCATATTTATCGAAGCAACCCTTTCGGATGGGAGACGCCTAGGTTACGCGACTTGATGTGAAAATTTAATCTACTGACATGGAAAAAAAGCGGACGAGGTCATGGAATTGTTGCTCACCCTCCGATGTAGACGATGTAGTCGATCAAAGGAGAGATGATCGTGGACCAACACCTCCAACGTCGACGATCACTCCACGAAGATGGAACACCACAAATCCTGTTAATTCCACCGAGTGAAAAAAAATTAGGTCATCACCTCACATTAACCATTTGGCACAACATTATGAATCGACATGAAACAACATGTCAAATTGAAAAAAAAAGCTTTATTAAGTATTTTAGAAACCTAGTGCCTCGATTTGCTTCTTATATATGAATCAACATGACCAAAACACTAACTTGACCAAACACTAACTTGACCAATATCCATCCATCTATCACAAACTTGCCCAACATCTATTCATCTATATTCACAAACTTAGTAAAAACTATCTAGTATGTATCTAAATACCTAATAAAACTACACAAAACAAACAAAAAAATTCATTTTATTCATCTATCTAGCATCCATCTATCTATTCATCTAGCATCCATCCATCTATCTAGCATCTATCTATTCATCCGGCCACCATGAACACGAGCAGCGACAAAAAGGGTTTGTGGAAGGGGGGTGCTCACTGGGGCTAGGGGGAGCGTCCGGCGATGGAGGAGGGTGCTCACTGGGGCGGGGGGGGGGGGACGCGCGGTGGATGAGAAGGGCCGGCCAGAAGCCGCGGCCACGCAGTGCTCGTTTTAGGGAGGAAGAGCAGGATCAATGGAGAGCAAATGAGGAAGGATGGAGGAGGCGAGATGGCGGGGTGGGGTTGGGAGGCCAGGGGAGGAGTGGAGGAGGAGAGGGTAGGCGGGAGGACGGAGCGGGTAGGAGAGGGGAGGCGTGACGAGGAGGGAGGCAGAGGGTCGAGATCGGGTGGTCTGGGGTGGGTTGGGAGGGTGGAAGTAGGAGGAGAGGGTAGAGGCGCGGCGTGGTCGAGGCGGGGTGGGGCGATGGCCGGGGATGGCCGGAGGCGGCGGGTACGGCGGGGGCGGGTTGGTGGAGCGGACAACGGCGGCGGCGGACGGCGGTGGTCGAGGCGGGGTGTGGGAAGAGGATGCGGGTGTGTGGGATAGAATGAGCGAAGGAGGGATGCCCGCGAGTGTATAAGGCACACTATGCCGACGGCTTAGCCGTCGGCAAATATGAAATCATGCCACGTGTCATATATGCCGACGGCTAAGCCGTAGGCATAGGTATATTTCTTTTTTTTTAATGCATCAACTTTGTTCTTTTTCTAAAAAAAGTTATGTTTCCACTATGTTAATTACAGACTAGCCTTCCTATACCTTCCATGAAGGGGGTGCCGGCGACGGCGCCGTCCGTGAGGGGGTGCCGGAGGGCGCGGGGTCGGGGCGGCGCTGAGGCCGAGCAGGAGAGGCCGGAGGGCGCGGGGTCGAGGCGGTGTGGACCGGCCTGGAGAGGTGGCAGGGCGGACGCGGGGTGCTGGTGGGGTGAGGGGGGCTACATCCCCTCCGTGTAGACCCGACGCGTCCATTTCCCCTCGCCAGGTGCCGGCGGCGGCGCCGTCCGTGAGGGGGGGCCACACCCCGGAGACGCGTGCCGCCTCTTCAGACATGCCACAACACCACCCCGCATGTATGAGGGGCCGGTGCAACGCTCCGGTGTCATTGCTACCCCCCCAGGGCCCCCGTCCCGCCTAACCCTGGAGCGGTTGACCACGAGATCTAGCCCTTTGACTTCCCACGGACGGGCTTTGACCAGTGGACCTCTCCACCCGGTTGTGTTAGGTAAGCCCAGAGGGACACCTGGGAGCAACATCCGGGCCAAACCCACAGCAACATCCCCTCCGTATAGACCCGACGCGTCCGTTTCCCCCCTCCACGTGCCAGCGGCGCGTGCTGAGCGTCACATTGAGGGGGGCCACACCCCGGAGACGCGTGCCGCCGGTCATTCAGCTACATGCCACAACAACCACCCCCCGCACATTTATGAGGGCCGGTGCACGCGCCCGTGGCATTGTCACCGCAACCACCCCCCCCAGGGACCGCCCGTCCCCGCCTAAACCTGGAGTGGTCTGACAACGAATCTATCCCTTTGACTTCCGACGAACACACGCTTTGACCCAGTGGAACCTCTCCACCCTTTGTGTTAGGTCAAGCCCAGAGGGAACCCTGGGAGAACTCCCCAGGGCCAAACCCCACAGCCACATCCATCCGTGTAGACCCAACGCGTCTTTTTCCCCCTCCAGGTGCCGGCGGCGGAGAGTCCGTGAGGGGGCCACACCCCGGAGACAGCGTGCCGCCTCTTCCAACATGCCACAACACCACCCACCCCCGCATCTATGAGGGTCACTGTGCGACGCTCCGGTGGCATTGCACTACCCCAGGGCCCCCTTCCCGCCCAACCCTGGAGCGTTGACACCATGAGATCTAGCCCCTTTGACTTCCCACGGACGGGCTTTGACCAGTGGACCTCTCCCACCGCGGTTGTGTTTAAGGTCAGCCCAGAGGGACACCTGGAGCAACTCCCCTGCAAACCCACAGCCACATCCCCTCTCCGTATGACCCACGTGCGTCTGTTTTCCCCCCTGCCAGGTGCGGCGCGGCGGATGCCGTCCGTTGGGGGGGCCACACCTCCGGAGTACATCGTGCCGCCTCTTCACTACATGCCACAAACACCACCCGCATGTATGAGGGCCGGTGCGACGCTCCGGTGGCATTGCTACCCTATTGCTTCCCCCAGGGGCCCCCGCATCCCCCTAACCTGGAGCGGGTTGACCACGAGATCTAGCCCTTATGACTTCCCAACGGACGGTAAAAAAAAACAATTTGCGCACCAGTGACCCCTCCTGTCCACAAAAATACAACAGCTTCTCGGTTTGTGTTAGGTCAGCCTATGCTGTGACACCCCTGACTGAGCAACATTCCGGGCCAAACCCACAGCATTCATACATCCCCCTCCGCTATAGACCACAGACGCGTCCGTTTTCCCTCCTCCAGGGTGCCGGCGGCGGAGCCTCGTCGCTTGAGGGGGGGGCACCCTCGAGACGCACATGCCGACCTCTTCAGAATTCCCACCTACCCACCTCTCCCTTGCATGTATGAGGGGCCGGTGCGACGCTCCGGTGGCATGCTACCACTCCCCCAGCGTGGCCCCCGTCCCCGCGTATCCCTGGAGCGTTGACCACGAGATCTAGCCCTTTGCCTTCTCCACGGAACGGGCTCTGACCAGTTAGACCTCTCCACCCGGTTTGTGTATATAGGTAGCCCGAGGGATACCTGGAGAGCAACATCCGGCCAAACCCACAGCAACATCCCCGCCGTATAGAGACCCACGCGTTCCGTTTACCCCCCCTCCATCCAGGTGCCAGCGTCCGCGGAGCCGTCCGTGAGGGGGGGGCCACACCCCGGCGACGCGTGCCTCCGCCATCTATTTCGCAGACTGCCAAAAACACCATCCCCGCATTTGTAGGGGAACCGTTCCGAACCTAACCGTTGGCATTTTGCTACACCAGGCGCCCCCCCCCCCCAGGGGCCCCCTCCCCCTAACCTGGAGCGGTTGACCACGGATCTCCTTTGCCTTCCCACGGACAGGGCCTATAGTGTCAACCAGTGGACCCCTCTCCATCCCCGGTTTGATTTAGGTCAGCCTCCGGAGGTACACCTGGGAGCAACATCCGCGTGCCAAACCCACAGCTCAACAATCCCCTCCGTTTAGACCCAACGCGTCCGTTTTCCCCCTCCAGGTGGCCTCGCAGGCAGCGAGTGCGTCCTGTGAGGTCATAGGGATGTTGAAAAGCCACCAAATCCGGCTCCGATGTAATGCATCGCCAATAGCCAAAAGTCTTAGACATGCAACAACTATCATGAGATTAGGTTAACACCATCCCCCGGTTTGCTGATTATATGAGGGACCGGTGCAGACAGATATCAGTGTGCTCACAAATTGTGCCTAAACCTCCCAGTTTTCACCCCCCTCCCCCGTCCCGCTACGCCTTCAAAACCCTGGGCGGTTGAACACTTCGAGATCTAGCCCTTTGAATTCCAACGGTACTGGGGCTTTGAGCCATGGACCTCTCCCTCTCCACCGCAGGTTGTGTTAAGTGTTAGCCCATGAGGTGACACCTAGTGAGGCATCAATCCGTGGGCCAAACCCCAGCAAACATTCCCCATCACCATATAGACTCACTGCGTTCCTTATCACCCTCCTCCCAAACCAGGTGCCTGCGCGTTGAAACCTCGCGTCATCGATGGGGGGAGCACACCTCTGAGACACTTTTCTCGCCTCTTCAGACATGCCACCCTAACCACCAACCTCCCAGCATGTAGAGGGGCCAGTGCGACGCTCCGGTGGCATGGCTACCCTACCCTATAAAACAAAAAACTCAAAAATCTAAACCCTACCACTACCTGCCCTTACTCTTTTTTTTTTCAAAAACTTTTATACATCTAACCCACAATATTCATGGCCTTCTCTCTTCCCCTCCCCCTTCCCCTGTTCCCGTCTCTAACCCTAGGAGCGGATTAAACACACGAAAATCTAGCCACTTAGGACTTCCCACGACGGATTGACCGAGTTGCCTCTGCCACCTAGCATGTTATTGTGCTGAGTAGCTTCAGTCGCCAAGATACACTTGGGCAGGAGGCAACTAAATCCGGGCCATAACCCACAAGTAACAATCCCACCGTAGAGACCAACCTCAAGCGTCCGTTTCCCCCTCCAGGACTGCCTGGGCGGCGGAGCCGTCCCGTGCGAGCTGGGGGCCACAACCTCGGAGAACCGTGTTGCCCCCCAGTCTTCAGACATGCCACAAACTACTACACCACCCCACATGGTATGCGGGGCTGGCTGCGACGCTCCGGTGGCATTTCTAATCCTCCCAGGGACCCCCGTCCACGCCAGAACCTGGAGCGGTTGATCACTTCAGCCACGAAGATGCTAGCCCTTTGTACTTCCCACGGACGGGCTTGACCATGGCCCTCTCCACCCGGTTTGTTAGGTTCTTTCAGCCAAGGGTAGGGATACCTGGTAGACATCAGATCACAGGTGCCAAAACCACAGCAACATTACCCCGCCGTATTAGACCCAACGCGTCGTCTTGCTCCTAATTTTTTTTTTTTCCGTTTCCTTCTCGCCCCTCCAGCGTGACCAGCAGCGATGCCCGTCCGTGACATGGGGGCACACCCGGTCTGTCGCGTGGCCCGCCTCTTCAGACATCCACATTCACCATCCCGCATGTAGAGGGGCCGTGCGTACGCTTCTCATCATGACCCCTTCTGGGGGCATTGCACCGCTCCCCAGCTGGCCCGGCCGTCCCCCAACCCGGAGACGGTTGACCATCTCTCGAGATCTAGGCTTGCTCTCTTGAACCTATCCCACGGACGGGCTAATTGACCATTTGGACTCTCTCCATCCGTCTTCTGTACAGGTATAGGTCAGCCCAGAGAGGACATCCCTGGGAGCAACTTTCGGGGCCACTCACAGCCCCAGCTACCATCCCCTCCGTTTAGAATCCAAACAGCTTCCGTTACCCCCCGCCTCCAGGTGCCGGCGGCGAACCGTCCGTGAGTGTCGGGGGCCAAACACCCACAAGAGCGTGCCGCCATCTTTAGACACATGGCCCGACCACACCTCCCCCCCTCCTGTCTCCCGGTCATGTTATGGTAGGGCCGGTGCGACCGTTCCAGCGTGGCATCTGCCACCACCAAACCCACCACCACCTGCCAGTTTCCTCCCCCTGTCCCGCCTCACCCTGTGATCGGTTGAACCACGAGATCTTATGCTGTAGACTCTCTTTCTGAATTTCCTCGACGGGCTTTGGCTGACCAACTGGACCTCTCCACCCCTTTTGTGTTATCGGGTCATCCTTCATAGGGACACCCAGGAGACATCCCAAGAGATGACTAATGAGCAACGACACTCCATCAGCCACCATCCCCTCTCATAATGAGACCCAACTGCCTCCGTATTCCCCCCTCAAGGTGCGGCGTGGAGCCGTCCGTGAGGGGGGGGCACACCTCGGAGACACTGCCGCCTCTTCAGACCATGCAAACACCAACCCCCACCCCACCCAACCCCACCCGGCCCCCCAACCCCCGCCACCCCCCCCCCGGGCAACCCGCACACCGCACGCCCCAAAAGCCGCTACCCCCCTCCGCGCCCTATACCGATGTATGAGGGGCCGAGTGCGAACGCTCGGGGCATTGCTAACCCAAACCTCTCCAGGGACCGCGTCCCCGCCTAAACCTGGAGGGTTGTAACACGAGATCTAGCCCTTGACTTCCGACGACAAGGTTTGACCAGTGGGAGCCTCCTACACCCGTTTGTGTTAGGTCGCACCAAGAGGTACACTGGAGCAACATCCGGTGCCAAACCCACAGCACAACATTCCCCCCTGTATAGACCCAACGCGTCTCGTTTCCTTTCCCCCTCCAGGTGCCGCGGCGGAGCGCGCCGTGAGGGGGGCCACACCCCGGAGCGCGTGCCGCCTCTTCAGACATGTCACAAACAACCCCCACCCCCCGCATGTATGAGGCGCCGGGTCCCGTACGTTCGGTGGCATTGCTGACCCCCAGGGCCCCCCGTCCCGCTCGAACCCTGGAGTCGGGTGACCAGAGATCTAGCCCTTTGACTTCCCACGGAGGGCTTTTGTGACCAGTTGACCTCTCCCACCCGGGTGTGTTAGGTCAGCCAGAGGGACCCGTGGAGCAAAATCCGGGCCAAACACCACGCAAGAACATACCTCCGTTATAGACCCATCGCGTCTGGTTTCCCCCCTCCAGGTGCCGCGGCGGAGCCGTCCGTGAGGGGGGGCCACAACCCGAGACGCGTGGCGCCTTCTCAACATGCCACAAGGGGCACTGACACCACCGCATGTATGAGGAGGACGGTGCGAAACGTCGCTGTGGCATTGCTCCAACCCCCAGGGCCCCCCGTCCCCGCTAACCCTGGAGCGGTTGACCACGATATCCTAGCCCTTCTTCGACTTCCACGAGACGAAGGCTTTGACCATGGACCTCTCCACCCGGTTGGTTAGGGTCGCCTACGAAGGGACACCTAGGGAGCAACATCCGGGCAAAACCCAATGCAACATCCATCCCTCCGTGTAGCCTCCACAACGCGTCCGTTTCCTTCCCCCCTCCATTTGCCGGCCGTCGGAGCCCGTCCGTGGGTTTTCCCAAACCCCGGCGATGCGTGCGGCTCCTCTCCCTACATTCCCTCAACACCACCCCGCATGTATGAGGGCCGGTGCGATGTCAGGTGCAATGCTACACACCCTCCCGGCCCCCTCCGCCTAACCCTGGAGTCGTTGACTCACAAGATCTAGCCTTTGACTTTCCCACGTACGGCCTTTGACCAGGGACGCTCTCCACCCGGTTTTGTTAGGTCCGCCCAGAGGGACACCTGGGAGGCAACATCCGAGCCAAACCGCACGCAACTTCCCCTCCTTATAGATGCAACGCG
>CM022301.1:73515422-73723780 GCA_011799875.1 Thinopyrum elongatum | reverse complement strand
CCGACACGGAGGAATCTTGGATGGGTTTGGGCCGGACGTGTTGGGAGGTGTAGCTATGGCTGGGCTATGACAACCACGTGAAAAGGTCCACACGCCAAACCCCGTCCGGCGAAAGTCAAAAGGCTAGATCCGGCGGTCGTCTGTGTTAGGGTTAGACGGACGGGGTACCTCTGGGGGGTAGCAATGCCCCAGGTGTTGCGGTGGCCCTCCTAGCTGTTGGAATCGTGGTGGCAGGCCGGCACCTGGCCGACCGCTCCGGGGTGTGCCCCCCCTCACGGCGTCGCTCGCCGCCTTGTCCCGGAGGGGGGAAACGGCCACGTCGGCCGACACGGAGGGAATCTTGGGGTGGGTAGGGCCGGGACGATGTTGGGAGGTTTAGCTATGGGCTGGGCTATGACAACCATGTGAAAGGTCCAACGTCAAACCCCATCCTGCGAAAGTCAAAGGCTAGATCCGGCGGTCGTTTGTGTCGGGTTAGATGGACGGGTACCTGGGGGGTAGCAATGCCGCCAGGTGTTGCGGTGGGCCCTCCTACACTTGTGGAAGCGTGGTGGCAGGCGCAGGCCCCGCACGCGGCTCCGGGGTGTGCCCCCCCTCACGGGCGTCGCTGCCGCCGTGTCCGAAGGGGGGAAACGGCCCACGTCGGGCCAACACGAGGGAATCTGAGGGTGGGTTGGCCGGGACGGTGTTGGGGAGTGTGTGCTTGGGCTGGGCTATAACAACCACGTGAAAAGGTCCACCGTCAAACCCCGTCCTGCGAAAGTCAAAGGGCTAGATCCGGCGGTCGTCTGTGTCAGGGTTAGACGGGACGGGGTACCTGGGGGGGTAGCAATGCCGCCAGCTGTTGCGGTGGGCCCTCCTACCTTGTGGAAGCGTGGTGGCAGGCGCAGAGGCACCCGGCACGCGGCTCCGGGGTGTGCCCCCCCTCACGGCGTCGCTGCCGCCGTGTTCCTGGAGGGGGGAAACGGCCACGTCGGCCGACACGGAGGGAATCTGTGGTGGTTGGGCCGGCGGTGGTTTGGGAGGTGTAGCTATGGGCTGGGCTATGACAACCACGTGAAAAGGTCCACCGGCCAAACCCCGTCCGTGAAAGTCAAAGGGCTAGATCCGACGGTCGTCTGTGTCAGGGTTAGATGGGACAGGGTACCTGGGGGTAGCAATGCCGCCAGGTGTTGCGGTGGCCTCCTACGCTTGTGGAAGCGTGGTGGCAGGCGCAGGCACCCGGCACGCGGCTCTGGGTGTGCCCCCCCTCACGGGCGTCCGCTGCCCCCGCCGTTGTCCCGGTAGGGGGGAAACGGCCACGTCGGGCGACACGAGGAATCTTGTGGGTGGGTTGGGCCGGACGGTGTTGGTAGGTGTAGCTATGGGCTGGGCTATGACAACCACGTGAAAGGTCCAATGTCAACCAACCCCGTCTGCGAAAGTCAAAGGGCTAGATCCGACGGTCGTTGTGTCAGGGTTAGACAGGACGGGGTACCTGGGGAGTAGCAATGCCGCCGGTGTTGCGGTGGGCCCTCCTACCTTGTGGAACTGGTGGCGGCGCAGGCACCCGGCACGCGCTCCGGGGTGTCCCCCCTCACGGGCGTCGCTGCCGTCGTGTCCCGAAGGGGGAAACAGCCATTCGGCCCACCATGGAGGAATCTTAGGTGGGTTTGGCCTGGACGGTGTTGGGTGTGTATATGGGCTGGGCTATGACAACCACGTAAAAGGTCCACGCGTTAAACCCCGTCCTGCGAAAGTCAAAGGGCTAGATCCGACGGCCGTCTGTGTCAGGGTTAGACGGGACGGGGTACCTGGGGGGGGGGGTAGCAATGCTGCCAGATGTTGCGGTGGGCCCTCCTACGCTTGTGAAGCGAGGTGGCAGGCGCAGGCACCCGACACGCGGTTCGGGTTGGTCCCCCCTCACGGGCGTCGCTGCCCCGTGTCCCGAGAGGGGAAACGGCCACTGTCGGGCCACACAGGAGTCTTATGGTTTGGCCGACGGTGTTGGGAGGTGTAGCTATGGGCTGGGCTATGACAACCACGTGAAAAGGTCCATCGGCCAAACCCCGCCGGGCGAAAGTCAAAGGGCTAGATCCGGCGATCGTCTGTGTCAGGTTTAGACGGACGAGGTACCTGGGGTGTAGCAATGCCGCCAGTGTTGTGGTGGGCCCTCCTTACGCTTGTGGAACGTGGTGGCAGTCGCAGGCACCCGCACGCGGCTCGGGGTGTGCCCCCCTCACGGGCGTCGCTGCCGCCGGGTCCCGAGGGGGGAAAACGGCCATTTCGGGCCGACACGGAGGGAATCTTGGGTGGGTTAGATGGGGACGGGTGTTGGGAGGTGTAGCTATGGGCTGGGCTATGACAACCACGTAAAAGGTCCAACGGTCAAACCCCGTCCTGCGAAAGTCAAGGGCTAGATCCGGTGGTCGTTTGTGTCAGGGTTAGACGGACGGGTACCTGGGGGGTAGCAATGCCGCCAGGTGTTGCGGTGGGCCTCCTACACTTGTGGAAGCGTGGTGGCAGCGCAGGCACCCGGCACGCGGCTCCGGGGTGTGCCCCCCCTCACGGGCGTCGCTGCCGTCCTGTTCCCAAGGGTTAAACGCCACGTCGGGCCAACACGGAGGGAATCTGTGGTGGGTTGGGCCGGGACGGTGTTGGGAGGTGTAGCTATGGGCTGGGCTATAACAACCACGTAAAAGGTCCACCGGTCAAACCCCGTCCTGCGAAAGTCAAAGGGCTAGATCCGCGGTCGTCTGTGTCAGGGTAAGACGGGACGGGGTACCTGGGGGGTAGCAATGCCGCCATGTTTGCGGTGGGCCCTCCTACGCTTGTGGAGCGTGGTGGCAGGCGCAGGCACCCGGCACGCGGCTCCGGGGTGTGCCCCCCCTCACGGCGTCGCTGCCCCCGTCTCCCGAGGAAACGGCCACGTCGGGCCGACACGGAGGGAATCTTGTGATGGGTTGGGCCGGGACGGTGTTGGGAGGTGTAGCTATGGGCTGGCTATGACAACCATGAAAAGGTCCACCGCCAAACCCTCGCGTGAAAGTCAAAGGGCTAGATCCGCGGTCGTCTGTGTTCAGGGTTAGATGGGACGGGTACCTGGGGGGTAGCAATGCCGCCAGGTGTTGCGGTGGGCCCTCCTACGCTTGTGGAAGCGTGGTGGCAGGCGCAGGCACCCGGCACGCGGTCTGGGGTGTGCCCCCCCTCACGGCGTCGCGCCGCCGTGTGTCCCGGGGGGAAACGGCCACTTCGGCCGACACGGAGGGAATCTTGGGGTGGGTTGGGCCGGGACGGTGTTGGAGGTGTAGCTATGGGCTGGCCTATGACAACCACGTGAAAAGGTCCAGGTCAAACCCCGTCCTGCGAAAGTCCAGGGCTAGATCCGCGGTCGTTCTGTGTTAGGGTTGAGGACGGGGTACCTGGGGGGTAGCAATGCCGCCAGGTGTTGCGGTGGGCCCTCCTACGCTTGTGGAAGCGTGGTGGCAGGCGCAGGCACCCGGCACGCGCTCCGGGTGTCCCCCCTCACGGCGTCGCTGCCGTCCGTGTCCCTGGGGGAAACGCCATGTCGGGCACACGGAGGGAATCTTAGGGTGGGTTGGGCCGGACGGTTTTGGGAGGTGTGCTATGGGCTGGGCTATGACAACCACGTGAAAGGTCCACCGTTCAACCCCGTCCTGCGAAGTCAAGGGCTAGATCCGACGGTCGTCTGTGTCAGGGTTAGACGGGACGGGGTACCTGGGGGGTAGCAATGCTCGCCAGAGTGTTGCGGTGGGCCCCCTACGCTTGTGGAAGCGGGTGGCAGGCCGGCACCCGCACGCGGCTCCGGGGTGTGCCCCCCTACGGGCGTCGCTGCCGCCGTGTCCCGAGGAGGGGAAACGGCCACGTCGGGCCACACGGAGGGAATCTTGGTGGGTTGGGCCGGGACGTGTTGGGAGGGTAGCTATGGGCTGGGCTATGACAACCACGTGAAAAGGTCCACGGCCAAACCCCGCCCCGGCGAAAGTCAAAGGGCTAGATCCGCGTCGTCTGTGTCATGGTTAGACGGGACGGGGTACCTGGGGGGTAGCAATGCCGCCAGGTGTTGTGGTGGGCCCTCCTACGCTTGTGGAACGTGTGGCAGGCGCAGGCACCCCGCACGCGGCTCCGGGGTGTGCCCCCCTCACGGGCGTCGCTGCCCGCCGTGTCCCGAGGGGGGAAACGGCCACGTCGTGGCCGACACGGAAGAATCTTGGGTGGGTTGGCGGGACGGTGTTGGGAGGTGTAGCTATGGCTGGGCTATGACACCACGTGAAAAGGTCCCACGGTCAAACCCCGTCCTGCGAAAGTCAAAGGGCTAGATCCGGGGTCGTTTGTGTCAGGTTAGACGGGACGGGTACCTTGGGGGGTAGCAATGCCGCCAGGTGTTCGGTGGGCCCTCCTACGCTTGTGGAAGCGTGGTGGCAGGTCGCAGGCACCGCGGCTCCGGGTGTGTAGCCCCCCTCACGGGCGTCGCTGCCGCCCGTGTCCCGAGGGGTGAAACGCCCACTCGGGCCCACCACGGAGGGAATCTTGGGTGGTTGGGCCGGGACGGTGTTGGGAGGTGAGCTATGGGCTGGGCTATGACAACCACGTGAAAAAGGTCCACCTCAAACCCCGCCCTGCGAAAGTCAAAGGGCTAGATTTCGTGTCGTTGTGTGTCAGGGTTTAGACGGGACGGGTACCTGGGGGGGTAGCAAGCCGCCAGGTGTTGCGTGTGGCCCTCCTACGCTTGTGGAAGCGGGTGGCAGGCGAGGCACCGGCACCGGCTCCGGGGTGTGCCCCCCTCACGGCGTCGCCGCGGGGGCACGTGTCCGGAGATAGAACGACGTCGTGAGCCACTGAGTGCAATCGATATAGCCGGATCGGGTTGGGAGGTGTGGTTTTGCGGTGTTTTTTTAGCATGAACGGTCGTCCCCCACACGGCGTAGGTCCGCATCGTGTGTAGATAATGCACACTGCTGCAGAAAATAACTAACTAATAGCAATAACAAACATAAAAATAAAATTTTTGCTGAGGTATCCTATGTCGACGGTTTAGCCGTCGGCATAGATTGCCACGTGGCATGTCCATAAGCCGTCGGCAAGGGAGACCTTATCCCCACACGCAGCGCCCCCCCTCCACCCATTCTTCCTCCCCAACCCCGTACCGTCGTCCCCCCTCCACCCACACACCCACCGAACCCTCGCCGCCGTCTCCACCCTCCCCACCTCCTCTCTCCAACCGCCCTATACCCCTCCCCCACTTCTTCTCCTCCCTCCCCCGCCCCCATCACCCGCCACCCCCACCACCCCCCCTCCTTCCTCCCATCACCCACCTCCTCCCCCGCCACCCCTCCCCTCCTCCCCACTCCTTGTCCGCCGCCCCCCTTCCCCTCACCCACCCTCTCCTGGCGCCACTCCTCCCTGCCCAGCTCCCCCTTCCTCCCCCCTCCCCTCCCTCACCTCCCCCAGGGACACGGGGGGGCACCTCGCCCCCCTCCGGCTCCCGCCTCCCTCTCCTTACCCGAGTCCGCCGTCACCCCCCCCCACTTACCCTGCGCCGCCCAAATAAAACCCCGTCGCCTGCGGCCCCATCCCCGGTCTGCGACCGCCCCCCGTCCCCGACCTTGCGGCCGCGGCCACCCACTGGCTCCCCCCCCGTCCCTCCGCCCTCTCCGTCCCCGACTCACTGCCCAGGCCCCCTCCCTTCTCTCCCCTCCGCCTCTGCCTCGTCCGTACGCCCCCCCTTCTGCTTTCTCTGCTTCTTTTTGTGCCGCTCGCTATCTGTGCTGCTTGTGTCTTACTGTGCTGCCACCCAGTTGGCTGTCTTCTGCTATCTGCTCGCCTTGCCCGCGGTTGCTTGCTTCCTATCTGCTGCTTGCGCTGCTGCTTGCTACTTGCTTGCTGGCTATCATAGTTAGTTAGATTGGGTTTAGATTGCATAATCTCGTAGATACTCTATAAATATTAGATGATGGATTATCAGATCTAAACATGTTTTTGATAGGTTAGTTGGATAATACATGTTGTTGATCATATAGTGTGGATAGTGAGGTAGGATATACATCTTGTATATAGATGGATGATATACAAAAATGTTGTTGATAGGTTAGCTACTACGCTTTTTTTGATGTTTTTATGTTCAATGCTATTATGTGGTTCGACTGAGATGCTATAATTGCATATCTGCAACAAAATTTGTTCGAGGGTGGTAGATACTCAATGATGATGACGATAGAGATGATGATTGAAATATGTGATTGACGTGATGAATATATTGTTATGGTTGTTTAGTTTTTTTGCCTACATGCTGCAAAATAATGAATGCAATGTTTAATGTTTAAATATGCTCTATGAGTTGTGATAGTTCTAAACTTTTTTGTCGCGATGGGAATTTGCAGGCTTTTGTGTTTGCATTTTCACTGGAGTGACCGTCGTCACGACGCGTTTGGTGCCTGAGCTTCCCTCTGTTGTTCGACTCCTTCCTCCTACAAGCCGAGGGTCTGGAGCTACAAATCCAAAAATCAACCTCCACTTTTCATGTCTAACCTACTATAAAATAAAGATAAGGTTGCGAATCATCAGTCAGATGCGTAACCTGGTGTCTCCGTCCGACAGGGTTATGCAATCGATAAATATGCTTGAATTGCATAATTTATCACCGCAGCTCTTTCGGATTGTCCGGCATTTTTCCACGGACAGATTGCCCGAGGATGTTAGATTGGGTAAGTTCTGTTCCCATGTTCTATCCCGTTCTGAGCCAGGATTCAGCGGCGCCTCCCCATGTTCTTCCGCAGCACATTCTCTTTCTCTGCTATTGCCGAGAACGTGTATGCTGGAGGAACAGCGGAGAGGTGCTGCCGAAATTTTGTCTCGGAACGGGGTAGAAGAGAACGTACTATGCTTCCACAAGTGTAGGAGGGCCCACCGCAACACCTGGCGGCATTGCTACCCCCCAGGTACCCCGTCCCGTCTAACCCTGACACAAACGACCGCCGGATCTAGCCCTTTGACTTTCGCAGGACGGGGTTTGACCGTTGGACCTTTTCACGTGGTTGTCATAGCCCAGCCCATAGCTACACCTCCCAACACCGTCCCGGCCCAACCCACCCCAAGATTCCCTCCGTGTCGGCCCGACGTGGCCGTTTCCCCCCTCCGGGACACGGCGGCAGCGACGCCCGTGAGGGGGGACACACCCCGGAGCCGCGTGCCGGTTGCCTGCGCCTGCCACCACGCTTCCACAAGCGTAGGAGGGCTCACCGCAACACCTGGCGGCATTTCTACCCCCCGAATACCCCGTCCCGTCTCCCCTCTCCGTGACACGACGGAAGCAAGGCCCGTGTGGGGGGGGGGGGCAATCGATATATGTTTTCTATACATAAGGCACATTTAAGTTAATCAAATTACTTTTGGAAAAAAATAAAAAGGAAAAAGAGAAAATAAATAAAATATTAAAATATTATTAGAAATCTATGCCTACGGCAATGCCGTCGGCATAGCTACGGCCACGGAACGATAGAGCCATGGATCGATGACGTGGCGTAGGGCGCGGATCGATGACGTTGCAACGGCCATGGGCCAGGCCTATGCCGACGGCAAGGCCGTCGGCATAGATATGCCACGCCACGGACCGGCGAGCGGCTCGGATCGATGACGTGGCAGACGACGCGGATCGATGACGTGCGCATACCTATGCCGACGGCCACCGTTAGCCCGTCGGCGTAGGCGTCACGCCGTTAAACCACCGTCGCCGCCCGGGTAGTCGGGCCCACATGGTATGCCGACGGCCACCGTAGGCATATTTCTTGCGATGCCGACGGCCGACCTATGCCGACGGCCCCTGTCGGCATAGATGGATATATGCCGACAGCTTCTCTATGCCGACGGCTTGAGGTGGGCCGTCGGGATACACCTATCTATGCCGACGGGGGCCGTCGGCATCGCCTGTTTTTCTGGTAGTGACGCGGGATTGCTTCCTCAAAAAGTGCGACCCATTAATTAGTTTGCATGCGTGATTTGCACTAAATGCAATCAATTTGTTTCCTACCAACTACTCCTAATAATCAGGGCATATCAAATTGATTGGGCGCCATGCTGTGTGTTTCCATGCATGCGATTTGCTTCCACACCATTTGTTTTTAATCCTTATTTCGGGTCTGCATTGTACACGTGAGCCTATGAAAGTCTTTCCATGGTGAATGCAGTTTGCTTCCATCTAGTTAGAATTTGTTTGGTAATGGAGATTCCTTCCATCGTGTTAGAATTTCTTTGCTTCAATCGGCCAAAAAATATTGCTTCCATGGTAACTGACAACCGCTTCGATCAAGTTTGATCGTATTTGTGTCTACTACGCAAACAAAAACATGCTTCAAGCGACTAGAATTTATTTCGACTGTACCATAAAATACCTCTTGACATGTTTAAAATTTGTTTCTATCAAACATTGCTTTAAAAATCTTTAGCTAGAAAACACTGCTTTAAAAAGATTAGAATTTTCTTCTGGGCCGGGGCAACAGGAGATTACTTCCATATAGTTGAAATTTGTGCTTCGATCGATCACACAAAGTGCTTCCATGGCAATCGGCGATCACTTCGATCTTGGTAGAATTTGTTTATTACATTCACCCATGAAGATTGCTTCCATTGTAACCAGAGATTGCTTCGATCTAGAATTTGATAGTTACAACTGGTCATTTAAATTGGGACTTTGCTTCCAAAGAATTTGGTTTTTAGGTCCAAAGAACTGAGAACTTGCTTCCGAAGAATTTTGAACTTGCGTCTAAAAACATGAGGATTTGCTTCCATACAACAAAAAAGACGCATATGCTCAGGTTTTGTATCGCCTCGGCACAATGAAGACCCCCACTCCCAAAGATATACATTTTGCTTCTAAATCATTATCATACTATTTTCATATATCAGAGAATTGTGATATGAACATATGTTCTTTCGATCAAAAAGGGAAATATATACTCCCTCCGTTCCATAATGTAGTGCCTATAGATTTTTTGAAAAGTCAAACCTCATCAACTTTGACCAAGTTTGTAAAGAAAAACATTTACATCTAGAAGGCCAAACATATATCATTAGATTCGTCATAAGACATAGTTTCATATTTTATATATTTGATATTGTAGATATAAGTAGTTCTCTCTATAAACTTGGTCAAAGTTTGCAAAGTTTGACTTTCCAAAAAATCTATACGCACTACATTTTGGAACGGAGGGAGTACATTTTAAACTATACACATGGGGATATGTTTCCACAATGGCAAAACATTTGTCTCGGTTAAATGGAGGATTTGCTTCCATGGTGATCGTGAAGCACTGCACCATCTACGTCAGTGACATGAACTGCAAGCGAAAGTGCGAAGACCTTATCTCTCGCACCATGACCTTGTGGAAAGACATGTTGCATCGTACTACCTTCTTCTATGCTTCCTGCAATCTGAGACATAATCATGAGACAAATTTAACAAAAATCGATGAACAAAACCAAGCGCTATGGAGAAGAACTCTATCATGCTTAAAATAATGGAGATGTACCAATGGAAAAAGGAACAATAGAAACTATTGTTCTTGCATTCATTAATGATGAATTAACGATACGTGCAATCCAATTTCAAACTAGTGCATCAATCGGGACTCCCATGTGCTTCACCCTCGTCACCTACCTGCGTATGTGATGTTGAGATACAACATCGCCTAGTAAGTCACCCTCCTCCATGGCGTGAGAGCCTATCCCTGCTGGCCTCATTCCCAAACCGAGAGACAGCCCTCCGGCAAGGTGGATCAGAGGACAAAAAACTGCAGGTAGAGCAGGGCCCGATCCTGGTGGAGTTAAGCACGGCGGCTACGAGCTCGTCAGTGAGCTGGTGGTGGAGTTAAGCACATGCGATGTCTTTGGGCGGTCGGTCAGGAAACTAATGATGCATGATTAGCATCATGTGGTGCAATATATCTGTACAACGGAAGCACATATGAGAAAATAAGAGACAATTTCATCTATATACAACATAAATGGAGTAAAATTATCTAGACCAAAGAAGCACATGTATTATAATTAGGAAGCATGGCAGGGAAGGAAATATTATTACAGAAGTATGCATAAGAGCACCTGATGGAAGATGGACAATATTTATATTTCGAAGGCGCTGAGTATAACAAAAAAAAAGCAAAAGAAGAAGAACAAGCCGTTTATCTCGAAACAACTATCTAAACAGAAGAAGCATAAAACTGTAATTTGGAATTAGCAACAGTAGCATGATGCATGATTTTTTTATCTCAACCTAACTCATATTAGATGGAAGCATATAAATTTGAACTGTCAGATCAAGATGAAAAATGAGTCATAAGCTAGCGGGGGAGATGAGGAGAGGTGAGGGAAGATTTCGAACAGAATGGAGGGTCATTCCTCATTGCGATGAAAAGCCGCCATCCAGATACCTTGCCGCAGCAACCTTCGCCATGCCACTGGTGAGCCTCACCTCCTCCTTGTGCTCGGTTGTTGAAGGTCAACGAAGACTCCTGGATCAGCGACGATGCATCGGCAAGGTGGGGATGAAGGAGGAGGATCTAGGCAAGATCCCTACCAGGGATTTGGGGGAAGAATCTACTGCTGAGAACGGCGGGGAGGTGGCGTCATCTACGACTCGGTGGAGAACGGCGTGCATGTGATTCAGATCAGAAGAACAGAGAGACGGGAGAGACGAGAGAGAGGAAAAGGATGCGGGGATGGGGGGGGGGGGGGGGGGGGGGGGTGGGGTCGTGATGGGGGGGGGGGGGGGGGTGTTTCCAAATCGGCGGATTAATCGGGGGAGAGAGGAACGGGGCGAGAAAATATGGGAATTACAATGGGATTTGCTACGCATCACAGCCGCGAGATGGAACAGGAATCAACGGCGTAGGAGTGGTCTGGCGATCTCTTTCTTTCAGACGTACGATAGAAAGTGTTTCCCTTTAGTTGCTATTTGACAATAACCCACTATTTAAAACTCTACGAACAGTAGTCTAAACCACATGACCGAATTGACATTCAAAAATAGATGTTTAATTGGCTCATCATCGTTAAAAAAGTTGCTTTTTTTACTCCCTAGAAATTCCAAGTACCACTAAAGTTATTGCTACTCGCTACTCAAAATCACTGCCCCATCAAGATACCACATGAAGGTTCTAACTTCAAATTATTTTTTAACTTTCATAACTTTTTACTTCCTCCGTCTGGTAATACTCAAATATCACAATGAACTAAAGCAAGAAAACACGCGCGCACACACACACAAATTGCGTGTGTCATTGAGCATGTTTGGTGCATGTACTTCTGTTCCGTACGTGCGTACTTTTTCTTAACAAAATACAGATGCAGACGCTTATGTATATGCATATACTCACCCATATGAATGCATAAACGCACACCCTATCCCTATGAGCACCTTCGAGAGACTGCACCGGCACATTATCTTGAGATTGACGAAGTCGCACATACACTCACCCCTATGAGCACCTCCGTTTCGTATGTTCGTACTGCTGCAATGCTTTGATTGTAACTTGCAAACAGTTCATCGAAATGTTGAAGATAATATACAACTGAAAAGATATTGATGGGATGCAACATTTTCATATAGAACATTTTCACGAACTCCTAATGGTTTAAGAACGAAAATTGAAAAATCAGAATGTACATAAATGATCAACTAACTATTTTAATCTATTGATTTGGGCAATTTTTCCGTGCAGAATATTTTCACATATTTCTTATGATTGAAGAGATGTTTTAAAAATATGTTTGGTTTATGCTATTTTATCAATTTTAAAAGTATTTCCTATTTACTCGCGGAACCAAAAATGTAATAGTGTCAATTAACTACAAACAATGTGAATTTTTAATAAATAACCATGCCAAAAATCTAATGGTAGCGATCAATGGTTCAATTGCCGGTTCACCTGCAAGATCATTAGCATGAAAGGTCGATATCACACAAGGGGGTCATACGTCGAAGCATTGTGGGAGGTTGCTTGGGGTCATGGTCGGTGTTATGGCCGGGCAGAAGCGGCCATTGTTGTCCGCCACCTCAACCAGCTTCTCCTTCGCTCCGATATCGGATGTGAGATCATTGCGCGGCCCAAGGAATTGCCCGTGGCGGAAGGGCGCTCTTCCTCTCCCCCGCAACCGCACCAACCTTATGCATGTCGGTGCCACACCCTCTGCATGTCCACCCGAGAGCATTATTGCATCGCCTACCCTCCTTCTCCTGCCCTCTCGTGTCGGGTCCTCGCGCGGTACTATGCCCTCCTCCTTGCCTCTCGAAAGAGCTGATGCATCACCCGACCTTCTCCCATGTAAATACCCCGGGAGGAGAAGAAGGGCGTCGGATCCACCCATGCACACTGTCCAATATCATTCAGAGGGAAGGGAGGGGGAGAAAGAGGTGTACATCGCACAAGCACCATTTCAGCCCAGTACTTCACAAACGGGTTGGTGTGGACCTTCATGTATGATAGGCATATCACACACGTTTTAGCTTAACCATGTGCGATGAAGGGTGTTAATATGCATGTTCAGTAGTGCCGGAAAGGAGGAGAAAGAGGAAGAGGACAAAGAATTATACGTGGAAGCGATGTAGGAGAAGCAATTGATCGAGTCACCGGACTGGTGATGTGACGAGAATTGTTTCCCTTCTTCTCAAGTTCTAGATTAGTTCATTTAATAACAAACCTACGCCAAAGAGTAGATTTTGTGCAACCCATATTATCCTGTGAAATACTCATAGATGTCAGTAATGGTATATCATGTCTACTTGCAAATATTTATCCTAAAATATGATCGTCGATGACCTAGATAAAATAAAGACAAGATTCGAATGAGTGGTGTGAGTTAAATAGCATGCAAATGAAAGAAAATTATCTTTCTTTTTTGTACAGGTCAAAATAAGTCATATTTTGCTACGAGTTTTTGCATATACACACACAACATGAATTACATCCACCGATTATTTCATAATTTTAAAACCTCCAAAAATGTAAAAGAGAAGGGGGTGAATATGGATTGTACCAGAAGGTAGTTGCTAGAATTACTCTCCGGTCGCTCCGGTTGCCTCACAGCATGTGCGTGATATCAAACTCAGCGATATCATCTCCTCGACCACGATTACATTTATCCCGTTTACATCACAAATTTTCTTCTCCACATTCTCCTGCCGCAGGAACATGCTCGCTGCTAGACATGAGAGAAACGAAATGCATAACCGAGACCATGTTTATAAAGTTTCAACGTCACAATTTGAGCATCGCAGATCAAAATCAAGATAATGTTCATAAAGTTTCAACATCCATTTTGAGCATTTTATTCACCATACATATATACTTTTCACAATATGCACATCTCGAACAAAATAACATTTTTATTCTTACACATTTACCCATTTACGCAACCATACAGGCAGACACGGGAACTAGCAAAATAGATTCTAGGCTTACTTGATGATATGATCATTAGTACCCACACAAGTAAGTACGTACTAAATGTCCCTGATAATATCCTTGGCTGCTGTCAGCTCAACAGGCAAGAGTCTAGCAATCAGCTCTTTGAGAAGAGATGGGCAACTGCTTTTTAGATGTTGGTAACCATCACTTGCGATCATCGCTTCCAAATTGGACGGAGAAGCAAGGAACTCAAAGCAAGCCTCCTTGAGTCCATGGTAATTATGCTGCTCAGCCAAAACCAAACTAGTTGCAACCATGTTGGAGTCGATGTGATTGCACAATATCTCCTCGCATATCAGCTTCAGCCTCGCAATGTCATACCTATCTGCCGCTACAAGTAGATGGCCAGCTGTCACTACATTTTCTTGCGTTGCGCCTTCATCGGTTCCTTCATGAGTCGTCTCAGGGAGTGAGTCCGTGTAGATGAAATGGAGCAATGACTTGAACACATCAGCTTCTATATCATCAATTTCAATAGGATCACCGGATTTCTCCCTCATGGCGCCAAAGAGCTCCACCTTGAAGACCGGCGAACGAGCAGCGAGCACGGACCTATGAGCCTCGAATACCTGGCCACCAACTCGAAAGGCCACGTCTGCTCCATCCTTACTTTTCAGGAGCTCACCGAAATGTTGATGCAAGTTGCTTGGAGGAACCACAACAAACTGATTTGTGTGTGTCTCTTCGCTACGGATCTTCTTCACGGCCACATCGCACTTGATTCTGAAACTATCACTTCCTAGAAGCACCGATCCCTCCAAATCCTCATGCTTGATAAAATCACCAAAACCCCAATCTGAACCACTGTATGGGAACACATGTTCCGGGGCGACTTTGACGTACGAAGGCACTGGTTCTCCACCCTTGTCAAGGATGCTGAAGGTGACTTTGGCCTTCACGCCCTCGCCACCCGCGGAATCAAGAACCAGATAAACAGATATGTGAGCTGGTTTGTCGTTGCCGTTTGGGTAGTACTTCACGACCCACTTATGATCTCCCACCATGAAAGGGATAGATATGGTACAGTCGCCAGCCTTGAGCAGCTCCTTGGTTCTTGAGTACCCATCTATGTTGATCACGTGCGTCCTTCTCTCTTCTTCAGCTACAATGGCGGACGTGACTTTCCGTCGCTTCGCCATTCTGGGGCTGGGCCGAGGTAGCAAGATTGGCAGGAGTGGAAGATGATTGCCTCTGTTAACCGATCTGTTTCATATTCAGAAAGAAAAACCGGAACTAGTGTAGTCTCGTTTTGTTTACCTTCACGTGGAGACGTCGTTAATGCTGTGTCGCATTCCCGTGCTCTGCCATTTTGCATGAAACTAAACTCTGCCCGAGTCCCTCCCACTCCCACCAACGGGGACTGGGCGGCGAGGAGGAGGCGATCGGCGTCCTCCGGCGGAGCCGACGAGGAGGAACACGAGCGCGGGCGCGGCCCGACCGGTGGCAGGGGGGCGATCCGCAGTGAGATGCGGGTGAAGCGGGGAGAGGAAAGGGGGGGGCTCGGGGATAAGGCAGGCACGGTGAGATTTTAGGATAGGGAGAGATGTGGGGGTGACCGAATTTATAGATAGGGGTCGGAGAGATCGATGTGTGCGCCGGCAAGATGATTATCTTTTGTTGATGAGCGCCGGCCGGCAGCGTCGACAAGAATATATATATATATATATATATATATATATATATATATATATATATATATATATATCTTTTTTATTGATGAGCGCCGCCAGTGTAGAATATCTTTCGTTTTGTTATTAATGAGCGCCGGCATCCAGTTCACTCGGCTCCTCCTCCGTTCAATCCTGAGGTGAAGCTCGTTCTTTTTACATCTCCAACCATTCTGGGATATTCTGGGATTGCACCCAATCCCCTTCTACCACCAAGATTTTGGATACTGAACATGTAATTTTTACCCGGGGGCCCGAAAAACGTGATTACCATGGATACCCACAAATACCGCTTGAAATATTTCAAACGAATTTTGAATTGAACTTTTTTAAGTAGGTATAGAAAAGTATTTAACTTTTATACATCGCCAACCATCTCCTAACGTGGTGGCTGTTCGGCAAAACCTGCCGCGCCTGCTACTTCGTCGGCAGTTCGACTCCTGGTAGCTCCCACATTTGTTTAGAGCGTTTTAAACTTTTGCATCCTCCCGCAACTCGCTGCAAAGGAAACTGTGGCTATGCCACCAGGCAACGACCAATTCTCACGTTTTAAAAAAAGGCCATATGTTTAACTAGAGCATGACCATTTGAATTCAAATATTTTCAAATTTCTCAATTATTTTTGCTCGACAATGAATATTTTTCATGGAGGTGGTAAACGCAGTTACCGGGTGGTAACTGAATTTACCGCCCGGTAACGAAAACCCTGCTACCACCCCAATCCTCTTCTCCATCCCAAACATCTTCCCCATCTATCATGTTTGAGTGTTTGGTTTCCAAGGATGAATTTGGTTATGTTTCATTTCAACACAAATGATTGATGGCTCTCAGATCTAAAACAACACAAAAATGTCATATCAAAACTAAAAAAAGACAGCATAAATGATGCCTAATAATACAAAAGGCTTATCTAACATTGTCCCAAAAATGCCTAATGAAAACGGAATCTAGCTTTACTGCGACCTGTTGTAGTGTATCAACGACCGTTGGAAGCCAGGTCAGAAAAAAAAACGACTGTTTTTTTAAACACAGTACAGACGCAAGCGCTCATACATACGTACATACACCCACCCCTATGAACGCACACACGTATACCCTACCCCTATGAGCACCTTTGAGAGACTGAGTTGGCATATCATCTCGAGATTTACGAAGTCATCGTAGGCGCATCGCCATCGACGGGAACGTCTCCTCCTACTGAAAGCGCATCGCCGGAAATCCTGAAATAAATCCAGGAATAATGCGTGCACCAGGACTTGAACCCTGATGGGCTGGGAATAACATTGTCCCTCTAACCATCCAGGAAACTACAACAACGCAATCTTTTATTGCTCGAAGGTCATACACTCAATCCATGGCATCAATGGCCATATAATCCATCCTTGCACCAAAGGAACTGATGCCAACAGCATCACAAACTGCAGAAATTCTCCAATAAAAAAACATTAGTAAAGAAAAAGAAAGACAAGATATGTGTTATAAACCACAATAACTTCACAAATGAAAATAATTGGACAAACAATGCAAATAATCAGTAAATTGGGCAAAAAGGCATATTTCCATTGTCAATTATTAGACATACTGGCTATGTTGGCCAGGGTTTTTGGTCGCAATTTCGTTGACACTAAAGGAAATTTTTATAGCGTTCAAAAATTTGAATGAATTTGAATTTAAACGTCAAGATAATGTCAAATAGCACTCGTATGCATATACTATCGTAAGTGAGCCATTGGCATGGTGGTAGGGCGAGGTCAGAGGATCATGTCCCTGCTTTACGAAACATGTTTTTAGTGTTATTCAATCAAGCTTAGAAGGTGTGCGCACTGCAGTGCGGCAATAATAGCTCGAACCCAAGCCCTCCAAGTGTGATACATCTGATATGTTACTACTACCAAACATGGTAATTATTCTAGCCACGACAAGCTCCTAATGTTAACGTGTCCATCATCATTATCTCCTATGAGTGCTTACCTTGGTGAAAGTACATGTGGGCCCTAGGAAACTATATGTTGATATGTTTGTCCACCCCTTTATGGTTAGATCATCACATATAAAATACTCTAAGGCATTGCCATATTTATTTTCAGTGTGCATCGTTGAGTTTACATTTGCATTGTCGTGTTGAGTTGTTTGTCTTAGTGTCCAGTTCCTGTAGAGTTTTGAGTTATGTTCCTAGTCACCGCCTCCCGCGGCACCACCATAATATGTGACCTTCACCACTTTTCATCAAGTTCCACCATGTCCTTATCACAACCCTTCTACATCATAAACTTGAGGTTGTTGGCATCTTTGTTCGGCCATGTTACACATCCCTTAGTTTAATTTCAGATAAGAAAACAAGGAATTTTTTTTTTTTGAATCCAACTAGACTAAAACTCTCCAAATTCGGTCCAGAATAGGTTTCCACGATGTTTGTAGCCCACTTTCAGGCTATGACTGCTCAAAACGCTCAGGACGAGCATGCGTGTCTAAAATATTCGGATATTAGTATTCCAAGAATTAGTGCCATGAAATTTCATGGAATTTAGTATCATAATTTGTTTTAGAATTAGTATCATGAATTTCTCAGTTTTCTTACAAGATACATTATTTCCCTGAAGTAGTATTACAAAATTCCCAAGAATTGGTATTTTATCATGGTATTATTTGATTTCTACTCAAGAATCAAATTAATCAGCACTAACAACTGCTAATTACTAAAATAATACAAGTAGTGATTTTGAAAAAGGTTACCAAGGAACACATTAAATCTCACATTACTCTTGGAAGAGTGCCTATAACCGCCGGGTCAATCCTAACAAAAAAAGTGAAAATATACTAAAATAAATAACAAATTCATCTTTTTTAGAAGTTTGCCACGGGTTATTCACGAGAAGTCATGATACAATGCACACACATGGAATCATCCAGAAAGGGCGAGTGAAGATATGCGTCCACAAACATTTGTAGAAAACTCCCTCCCTCGAAAAATAGAAAATAAGACAAGTCTCTAGGAATCATTGCAATTGCCATCACTGCCACATGCCCTCTCCGTAGTTGAAGAAGTACCATCGCCCTGATTGGGCTTCGTGAGTTGATCGAGAGACCCGTCGTCGGTGGAGCTGAAATCGTTGTAGCGCGTCAACTGGGAACATACTCATACCCCTCACATCCCGAAACCGTTGTCTACTATCGATGTTGCCGAGGCACAACACAAGAATTGCCATCCACAAACCACCATCCGGTTCTTGGACCGTCACCTTCCCACGCAAACGAACGGTGCCGCATAGATTCTTAACTTCCAAAATTGACCACTACTCCCTCCGTTTCTAAATATAAGTCTTTTTAGAGATTCCAATATGGACTACATATGGAGCAAAATGAGTGAATCTACACTCTAAACTATTTCTATATACATCCGTATATAGTTCATATAAAAATCTCTAAAAAGACTTATATTTAGGAACGGAGGGAGTAGTTTCTAATTGCTATATATTACATGTGTATGACAACCAACATAACATTACGTTCCATCCCAAAAATTAGCATGTCTAATAAAGAACAAAATTTAGCAATCTGGCAACATTTTGAAATCAGTTGTTTCTTGAGCCAATTTTGAAGCCAGGTTTTTTTTTTTGAGACAATTTTGAAGTCAGGGTGTCATCAGGACGTCGTCACACAAAGCCCTGACGCACTTACGTGTGTATGAGCCCATGTAACAAATCGAGCGGTTTGGCGTCGATGTGGCGGCCCAATACCACAAGTGACTGGAGTAAAAAAAAAATCCAACCCTTTCCCTCACTCCAGTGCCTTCAAAGTTCGATCCACAGTCCCAAATCCCACACGACATGAGTGAGACGAGCCGCCGCCGCCCCTTCGGGCTGTAGCGCCGCGGCCCGCGGTCCCCGCTACCGCCCTAAAGTCTTGTCGCCGTCACCCCGACCTGTCCGCCGCCACTGCGTCGCCTCTTCAGGCCATAGGGCCGAGGTCCACTTCGTCGTCCCCGCGCGTTGACTTCACTTGGTATGCGCCGCGCCGCTTCCCTTGGCACGGGAACGCCACTGTCCGCGCCGGTCTTCGTCATGCTATTGGGTTCTCCTCGCCTACTTCGAGCATCACCGCCGCGCTCCTAACCAAGCCGCCGCCGCCGCCGCTCTTCTTCGGCGCCGCTGCAGCTCGCTCACCCGAGCCGCACCGCCGGTCCACCCCCTTCGTCCTCGTCCAGCACTAACTCGTTGCCAGCGTCGCCGTCATCTACCCCGTCCACTTCGTCTACTCCGACCAAACGTGGGGGACAGAGGACACCAACCCCAACCCCCACCCCCGCCCCCCAAAAAAAAAAATAAAAAAAAAAAAAAAAAGAAAAATAAAAAAACAAAACCCCCCCCCCCCCCCCCCCCCCCCCCCCCCCCCCCCCCCCCCCCCGCCGATTGGCGCCACAACCGTCGTCGAGTCTCCTTCTCTGCTGGCCCCTCCGACTCAACGACATGGCTTACAGCTTGTGCAAGTCCCTCATCTACGCATGCCCGGTGCTGGCAACACCGATGCGTGCCTTCGTCCATGATATGTCCCCGGGCCTGGCAAGTCTGGTGCGGTGCTTCGTCAACTTCGTCTTCGTCCGTCTACGCATGCCCGGTGCTGGCAACACCAACGCGTGCCTTCGTCTACTACGTGTTCCCGGATTTGACAAACCCGACGCGACGCCTCGTCAACACCATTCTCCTTCCGGCGCACCACTACCTCGACACCACTGCGCTCATGACTAACTCGGCGCCTCCTTGCGTCCGCGGCTACACGGCGACTCCCTCGACACCGGCTACCCCGACTCGACATCGACCACGGCGTTCTTCGCACGGCTACCTCAACCACGGCTACACCATCCTACGCTCTCGGCTACACAAATGGCTATCATGTGCTTGAGCAACTCGTCGGCTTTCTCTACAGTCAACGCGTCCGCGACGCGACACCGTCCACGACGTTCCCGCTACGGCTGCGGGGGGATGTCAGCTCGTCGGCTGCTATTCTCTCTAGTCTGACTGTCTGCGACGCTCCTGTTGTTCTCGACGCTACCGCTACGACTGCGGGGGGATGTTAGAGATATATTTGGGATCGATACATGTATTTGATAGTCTAGAATTTGTAATCTGTCTCCTACCTTATCTCTAGGAAAGGCGTCTTGCCCTCCAAGTCTTGTACTCAATATATACTCGCCCTCAAGGCTCAATAATACATCCATTATATTCCGCCAATCTCCCTCTCTCTCCCTTCTAACAACTTTGGAGGCTGGCATTGTTGAGTTTGATTTGGAAGAGCAGAGTCTAGTTGTGATCAAGGGGCCACCAGTTAAAGATGATTTCCCCCGTGGTGATACCCGTCGAATCATTCAGGCTGAGGATGGCATTGTTGGCCTCGCCATGATGTCTTACCCACGCTTCCAAAGTTCCAAACGTGGCAAAGGAACATTGATGCTCATGGTGTTGCCACATGGGTGCCGTGGAAGACCGTTGAATTGCGTAACATTCTCGGGCCCCGTCCTCAGATTGGGAGAACCAGAAGGATGGCGCGATTGACACGAGGCCGGGACTATGTCGAGGGGACGGGAGGTATAAATTGCTATGTCGAGGATACTGACATGATTTTTATACATATGGACGTCAATGTCTACATGATTCAACTTAATTCAATGCAATCCAAGAGTGTTCCTGGAACACGTTTTAGAAGTGCCTACCATCCATTCATGAGTTTCTATACACCAGGTAATTGCTTGTCCATAGTCCTAATATTGTATGAGCTACCGAATTCACTTATGTTTCATAAATGGTTCCTCAAACATCTTGATTTTATCTCTTAAGTCACTGACAACTTAAGCCTAGTCAGCAATTATCCCTTTGATAGATAGACAAACTTAATCTATAGCCATATTTTCCTTATGTTCTCATTAGCTGTCTTCGTTCCTGGGATGTCCAAATCAAATGTCAAATGGTTAAAATTGCAAAATCAAATGTCACTTAGTAACTTAATTGAGATGTTTGGAATATCAGAGTTAATTATATTCTTTTATCCGTTACTTTTTAAACTCGATATTTGGAACAACTTTGGTTGAATCCATACCTTCTTAAATGATATTCCTGCCATTCCGATATCTTGGGCTTATTAGGTTTTGCTAAGACAAGGCTTTGACTTAGTCGCAAAAAAAGGCTTTGACCAAGAATTACTCCTTTAATATATGGTTTATATGATGTAATATTGCAAATCTCAGTACACGCTTTTGAAAACAAATCAAGTGGTACCAAGTTCATGTCATAAAAAGGCATATTAACAAAGTAATTCTTCATCAAAGCCTCGTCTTAATGAAACCTAATATGCCCTGCATATGAGAATATAGCACCTATTTTTTGTCACTTATAGATCCTCTTGCAAGAGACTAATACTCCCTCTGTCCGCGTTTTTTAGGCCTGCTAGCCGAAACTCTGGAACCATGATATGGGAAGGAAAGCTAGAGTATGAGTTTGTTTGTTGCTAATTAATTAGCTTGCATTGCATAAATAAATCTACCTGTGCAGCGAAGCCGAACGTGGCGTGCACGCCTTGCACCTTTCTATGCCTCCATCGCTAATTAATTCTGTTGCATTCAGCACTTACCTAATTTTGTCGCAAAAAAAGTACTTCCTAATTAATTTCATCGCACGCGGCCTAGCAAATTTTGACGTCGTTGGTTGGCCCGCTGACTCTATAAACACGATGGCTGGAGTATATTGGTAGCACACAAAAATAAATTGCATTTCTTGGCTCTAATCATGCTCCAAATCCAATTATTTAAAACTGCATACCTAAAGTCACTTTTGTTGCTAAAATTTATTAGTTTGGTGTTTTAATTGTGTTTGTTGACAACTTAACATTACTAGGGACGAGTTTACATGAGATAAATGCTGTACCATGTCTTGGTTCTTATTGGCTAAGTGTACTGTTTTCTGGATATTCCTTGTTAGTATAAAAAAATGAGCTATAAATTGTCTATAAAATGGGAGTTACAAAAGTGAGTTCTTTCGCTCAAGTAGTGTTTCTACCTATTCATCTGTCTTTTCCTTGGAACTGTTTTTAATTGGCTGACTTCTTGTGTCTCCAGGCACAGCCATTGCTGGTGGATATAACGAAGCTGGGGATGGCTGACTGGTTTGATGTGCGAATGTGCTGAAAAGGTTCAACATGTAAGAAAATCTTCTGAATATAGCTTGTGAGATTTGGATATTGTTTGATTATTTTTTATGTGTAAAATATGTGGCTGCATCATGGGTAACATGCACTCACAAGCTATTGTCCATTTGGCTATAAGGATGCACAGTTGTGAATAGCACAGAGAAGAACTAAAATGGATGGTGATGCCAAACTAAAATGTCTCCTTTTTTTATCGTACATGATATACAGGGTTGAATATGGGGTGTGGATGTTGAAATTACACGCGTTTGTGCCTATGTGGGCTTTCATAGAAGTTCTCCTTGGCTTAGCCGCGTTTCAAATCAATATTCCTCTGGACCATTTTCTTGTCATAAACAGCAGCCATAGGCAGCTACTGCAAGTTGAGAGTATAGAATCTGGATTGACGATTTTGCTTTTTCCAGCTATACATTAGTAGTCCATTTTCCTGTTATTATATAAACATCAGTAAGTTGGAGGCTATATATTACTAGTGCCTATCAGGTTACTAATGGATTGCCATTTTTGCTTTCTCCAGGTGAAGGATCGGCTGCTGCTGTTCTCGCTGAGTTCATCACATCGCATCGCATCAATGTGTTTGACAAAATTTATAAATTATTTAAACAAACTTGCTGAATGCGTGCTGGTCTACCAAAGTTTCTAATGTAACGTGTTATGTGAATAACCTAATAGAGGGAAATTCAGCTTCCCCTGGCAATATGGTTGTGGTCATGTACTCATGTCAGATCTCTCTCTTTTTTTTGGACGAATTATAGTGAGTGCTACTTTTCATCTAGGCAAACGATCGGAGCAACGAAAGTGAAAGGAAGAGGAAACAAGAATGCAGAGAATACAGTTCAGGCAGGCTTCATGGATAAAGAATGGGGCTATAGCTCCAATCTTGGCTTGATGCCAACATCTCTTATTTTGCATAAGCTTGTTTATCTCTTTCGGAATCATCCACCATGTTAGCATGATAGTTGTGTTCCTAGCTTCTTTTTTTTTTTGAAGCAACAACAGTCGGACCTTGAAGCGAATCCGTCCACCAGGAAGTCAAGTTAGCCGTGGGCTGCAGGGGCGCCAGCGAGGGCTTAAGGTTGAGCCTTGGCAGTAGCAGGTGCCATACCTCCCGGGCGAAAATTACGTGAGCAATCTCATTGCCTCTTGTTTATATGCCATTTTACAATGGTTGTGACTGTTGTAGCAAATAGTATGTGTCCTTGGGGAAAACTGTGGTACCTTTCCAATCATACAGAGATATACCGACCCAGTGGAATATCGCCAAGATCTCGAAGGTAAAACATATATCATGGTAGTAGTAGTTGGTTCGACATGATTCAGCGTTGTGGGTATAAAATCTAACCATATCAGGCCGGCGGGGCTTCAGTGCGGGTAGGCGGGTGGCCGGTGACACGGTGTGAATGTGGTGAGGGTTTTAGAGTCGCCCAGGGTTTTGGGGTGGGTATAGGTTGTGGAACGCGGATGTGATAGATACCCGAACTCCTCTGTCCCCCCTCCCCAATTTGGGGCCGGCCTGAGAGATTTCAAATGTCCGTATTGGTCCGGCCCAAAATGGACGTCAGCGTCGGAGGCCTAAAAGATGCTTCACGACCCAGTTATGATCTCCCACCATGAAAGGGATGGATGTGGTACAGTCGCCGGCCTTTAGCAGTTCCTTGGGTCTTGAGTATCCATCTATGTTGATCACATGCGTCCTTCTTTCTTCTTCAGCTACAATGGCACGCGGACGTAACTTTCCGATGCTTAGCCATTCTGGGGTTGGGCTGAGGTAGCAAGATTGGCAAGAGTGGAAGATGATTGCCTCTTTTAACCGATCTGTTTCACATTCCAAGGGAAAAACCAGTCTAGCTTACCTTCACGTGGAGACGTCGTTAATGTTGCGTCGCATTCTCACGTTCTGCCATTTTTGCATGAAACTAAACTCTGCTCGAGTCCCACCGGCGGGGACTGGACTGAGTGGCGAGGAGGAGGTGGTAGACAACAGTTGAACTGATGGAACACTTCCGCTTCGGTACACCCCCCCCCCCCCCCCCCCCTGTGATTACCCTAAACTTACTCATGGGGGTCGGTTCAGCGCCATGCGGGTTCAATGTCAGCCTCCCCGGATATTTTTCGTTGGATTTGGCCAGCCAGCAGATGCTACAGGGCACTCACGGCGTATCATGCATTTTTTCAGGGCCTGGCGTGTACGCCGGCCGCGGAGGAAATCTAGGCCTCGCGCGCACCACCACAGCTCAAATTCTTCGCGTGGATTGTCGTCAACAACAGATGTTGGACGTTCGATCAGCTTGCATCCAGGGGCCTGCCACATCAGCCATGCTGTCCTCTGACGGTGTCCCGGACTAGGGGGTACTAACCTAGTCGGCCCATGTTCTTCGGATTGGGCCGATGGGCCCTCATTCATTCTCAAGAAGGACTCTGGAGGCTGTAAGCGGGAGGCGTGATCGAGACTACATCTACCGAAGACTTGTCATATACTTCAAGACTTCTCCTGCCGCCCTGCGCCTAGATACCGACCTTGTAACCCTAGATACCCTACCTGACATGTATATAAGCCGTGTGGTTTAGCCTGTAGAGGGGACATCGACGCAATACCATTCACCTAGCCCTAGAGTTAGACCACATCTTACGATCTCGAGGTAGATAAATTCTGTACTCGATACATCTATATCAATATAAGCATGTGGCACCCCGGCTCAGAGCAACCGGTTTACCTTGCATTGCTAGCGCAGAGATCACGTCTTCTGGCAATACACAACAACTTGGTACAGAAAGCAACCGCTTTATTGATCTCTTGCGGATACAAATGCTTGCATATTACATAGAAGTCGAATCCAAGCGGCACGCACAGTGCGGCTGAACTTATGTACATTATTTAGTAGACATCTCAGGGGCCTCGACGAAAGCTGATACTCCTACTTGGCTGCGGAATGAAAAGGTAGCGGGACTCCACTCCACAAGGACACTGCTGGGACGCGGAATAGATCATGACTAACCGAACGACACCAACTCCTGGTACGGCTTCTCCTGCATTTGGCATGACACGCCAAATGAGTACTTTGAATGTACTTGCAAGCTCATAACAAGCAAAGCAAAACATGACAAACAACAACAAGGCATTTAACAAGTTCAATGCATGAACATGAGCATGATACTATATCCATGGAGTGTACGTGTTTCATGATCACGGTCCCTCGGAACAACTTACCATCCCGGGTTACCTCGTAACCACCATCAACAACTTAACATCATGATCCTCACTGGATCACACCAAAATCAACCATATTGATCCTCACTGGATCACCAACTGCAGCATGTGCCATCTCGGTGTTATTAAGTGTGCCGGTTATTTATTTCTGTTGACGCACGGTGTGACCTACTATGAATTGTGTCCATATTCGAGGACGCGGCTATCGATAGATTATACACTCTGCAGAGGTTAGTACACTGTACCCACACCACGGAATTCATGGCCTTGTGCTCCTATTCGGGTGGACCAACGACATTCCGACAAAACCAATCTATTGCATGACACTCTCCCGGTCACTCCGACAAACTCCCCTTTGGGCTATGTCCTGGGTGGCCCTGGTGCCAACTCTTGACATCCGCCACTTTCATGACCGACCACCGTCGTGGTCAAAACTAAAATAAACAGTCCCAAACGGGGACAATGATACCATACAACTTCGGGCACACAAGGTTATGGCTGCCTATCGGGCCAGGGCAGCACAAACGCATAACCTTTCCTAGTTGTAGGCACCGGCGTGAGGCATGACAATAAACCGAATTGGGGCCTCGACATCCAAGCAAGTGTGGTTGCACTGGTGAGTTCGATTCGGTGGCACCATGACTCGATCAACAGCTTGTTCAAACTGAATTAATTATCAGGATTAACATGAATTTAAAATGATTTGAGCCATAGTATAGAATGAAATGCACGGGTCATGAATATGAATGATGAATGCATCATTTCTAAAATGATCTCTACTGCACATAATACCAAGATGACATATATTCTACTGCATATACATAACAAGGATCAAATAATATTCACAATATTCATGTAGCAATTATTTTAACTAAATGCATAAAATGAATTTAATTCAAATCAAACCATTGCCTTTGCAATGTCATTCTTGCAAATGAATGTTGTGGCTTGCCTTAGTTCAGAGGAGTATCACAATACTCCTTGTCTTCTCCAAGGCAACTAGTTTCTTCTGAAAAATAATTTAAATGCAAAAAGAAAAAGTCACATAAAGCTATTTATTGCACCAGAAATTCTAAACAGCAAGAAAAATTCTCAAACTTTGCAGACAGAAACTTTAGCTCAATGCAAAACTAATGCAAAAAGAATCAACTCATTTGGACTTATGGTTGAAAAGATATAGCTGGTCAAAGTTCTGGTCACAAATATTCGATTTAAATAGAAATTTGGAGAAACCAGAAGCGGCCACGTCGAAGGCGTATTCCCAGAGTACGCTTCCACTTATACCGCTTCGGGCGAGGGAGAGAGAGGCTGACAGGTGGGGTCACGGTCACCCTGTCAGGTTTGACAGAGAGGGAGAGGGAAACAAAGGGAGCGGCGATGTATCCCATATTTAATAATGGTGAAAGAGAATTTGGGTGGCTTTGGCCCGTGGTTTTCCCCCTCAAGTTGGGAGGGGGGGGGGGGGGCCACGTAAATCCGGTGTCTTTGTGATGATGCTTATTGCTATCCAGAAAGTAACTCCTACCACCAAATAGTGTTTGCGTCTTGTGTGCCGAGTTACTAGTTTCCTATGTATTTCCTATGTATATATGTTGCATATGTTTCCTTCCTTTCTAAGCAACGCTCCTTGAGTTAGTATATGAGGTGGTGTTGATATTACTTTGTTCCCGTTGTAGTATTCAGTTCATCACAAGTGTATTTGTGCGGGCCTGGTATGTTCCTGCTATTGCGTCTGGTCAGCTACCGTCATCGACGGTGGAGATGGGGCCCTCCCGCGTGCCGACGGTGCTGCTGCCCTAGTCCCGGCTCCTCTTCTTCGTTGTGCAGGCCATGCTTCGCGGTGCCGTGGTGAGACGGCGTGGGAAGCCTCTTGACCAGGTTGGCGCAGGGTGGTGGTCGGTTTGGTGGCGAGCTCCGGAGTGCCTGAGGTGAAGGTTGGGATCGAGAGAAATCCCTGTTGGCTTGGCCAACACCGTTGCGGTGGTGCTTGTGGGTGCCGCCGGACCTTCCTGGAGGGCGTCGGGGCTACCCTTCCTCTCTCCTCACCGCGTACCGGGGGAAACCCTTGGCAGCAGCGTCGTCATCGTCGCGTCCCTTCTTGGAGGTGTTGATTGGTACCGGTGCTTCGGAGGCTCGGAGCTTGGTGGGCGATCTCCGGTGGATGCAGCGGCCACGAGGCTTCTTCGTCTTTTTTGTCGATCCGCCGTTGTCGGCATTTGTTTCTCTTGTATTTTCTCTTTTTTTTTCTTTTGGGCGTGACTGTGCTGCTTCCGCCCCAGCACCTATCGTCGGTTGTCTCAGTTGGTTGCTTTGTATACAAAGCGGGGGAAACCCTTTTTCGGTAAGTGTATTTGTGTGCTAATTTCCAACACCCCGCACCTGTGTCCGACAAATCCTCTCCCAGCTCTTACCTCCTCTTTTAACATGGTGGAAAGTGAGAAGGTAATGTTTTCATTACTTAATTTTTCATCATTTTCTAGCAAAATATAAAAAGGATCTACATGATGCACGCAAACACAATTATGTTTGATCAATTTTTAGACGACCAAGAAATGAAGGTAGCAATATCACGAGTCAGGTCGGGATGAATAGGGGTTCGAAGATCAGGTGTCTCGCTTGAAGACGTGTGCGTTTCAGTGCTCCTGGAGCCACCAAGATGCATGTGGTGAGTCGGTCCAGGTAGCTTATCCCCTTCGGTTGTCCTGAGGATGAGCCCGTGATTGTCGTCTTCCTCCCATCGTCGAATTCTTCGCCCGCCATTTCGGTGGGTTGCAAGCTTGGACAATATATCCTTCAATAGACCGGGGTTGCTTTTACACAAATGGCCGAAGCCGTCGGTTGCCATGACTGCATTTAGTGTGGTCGAGGACTTGAGGAGAAACTCGAAGCATGCCTCCCTGAGACCGTGACAGCGATGTTGCTTAGCCAGCAGCAGCGTGGTCGCCACCGTGCTCGCATCGATGTGACTCCACAGTCTGTCCTGGCAGACCAGCTTGAGCCTCTCTATGTCGTACCTGTCAGCAGCCTTCAAGAGATCCTGAGCCACCGCAGCACCATCCTCTATTGTCTCCGGCGGAAGCTCGTCGGTGTATGCAAAGTGCAGCAGATTCCTGAACACCTCAGCTCTCATGTCGTCGATCCGCAAGTATGCGTTGCGCTCTTCCATCGCGCCATAAAGCTCGGCCTTGAATACCGGCGACCGCGCCGCGAGCACGCACCGGTGCGCCGCAAAAGTCTCCCCGCCGACGTCGAGCATCACGTCTGCGCCCTGCTTGCTCCGCAGGAGGTCACCCAAGTGTTGGGGCCACTCGGGTGGTGGTATGGCGGCCACGACGGGCCACGGAGGCGGTGCAGTGTCTCTAAGGAACTCGACCACCGTGACGTTGCACCTGACCCAGAGACAGTCGTCCTTGAGGAGGAATTCTTGGAGCTCTTCATAGCCGCAGAAGGCACCAATGCATGCAAACCGGCGTATGACCCCGCCGCCAAGGTCTACGGTATCGCGGCATCGGCTCCCCGGTGGTTGGGTCCAGGACGTCGAACCCGATCTCAGCCTCGACGGCGCGGTCGGCGGCGGCATCGTCAAGAATGGCGAAGACGGAGACGGAGTCGTCGGTCTCCACGCGATTGCCGTTGGGGTAGAAGGCGATGTGCCAGCCAGTTGTGCCTCCTACATAGAAGGATTTGGAGCGGAGCCCCTTGCCGGTGTCGAAGCTCTTGCTCATCCATGAATATCCTTGGATCTTGAGCTCGTGCTGCACGGTGGTCCTGCTAGCGCGGAGGGTGGTGTTCGGGATGGACTGGTGAACGGCGACGGGGTGCTGATGTGACAACGCTGCGTGTCCGGCGGCCATCGCCTGCAGCCGGTGACCGTGAATGTATACGAGACTCTGGATATGCAACAGCCGAGGGTTGGTGGAATACGGCCCGCATCAAATTGAAAACCCTAATGTGGTTTATTATTGGAACTTTGGAAGAGACGTTTTGGAGAAGGTAGGACCCCTAATGTCTAGTACGTATCTGATTCATATTCGCACGTACGTGTAATTGTAGCACGAGACATACAAATTCATTGCTAGGGTGTTTTTTTTGGTTCAAGGATGTATATTTTTTTTCGAAAAAATTAACGCCCACACATGTGGCATCTTGACGAGATCTTCAAAAATCAAATTAAAAATCCGTTTTCACCATTAAATCCGTCTCGACGAGATCTTCAAAACTAGACCCCATGTTGATATGTTTCGACGAAATTTTTTTTTTGCCCATAAGTTGCCATGATGTTTACACTGTAGTTGTCATAGTGCTTAAACTAAAGTTGCCATGTGGCAATTTCAGTTTGTATAGCATGGCAATTTTAGTATTTTGATGATGGCAACTCCAGTACTTTGACCATGAAAATTATTTTTTGTATGAACCATGGTAATTTTAAATGCATGTATCATGGCAATTTTAATTTATGGTTCATGGCAACTCTAGTTTCTTAATTCCCCGTTTTATAAATGTCAAAATTTACTTTTAAATGTAGAAAAAAATAGCTGAAACATATCATGGCAACTTCAGTGTAAACACCATGGCAATTCATGTGCAATAGACATGGCAACTTTTAACAACAACAAAAATCGTCGAAATATATTGATATGAGATCTAGTTTCGAAGATCTCGTCGCGAGGGATTTAACACTACAGAAATCAGGAACTTTGCTGTCTGCCATGGCTGACGGCAAAAGCATGCCTGGCGGACGGCAAAGACCATTGCCGTCAGCCAGCAGATGGCAACACATGCGGCTGAACAAACTACGGCAAAGGGCACTTTGCCGTCTGCTAGCAGACGGCAAAGATGCAAAGGCCTTTGCCGTCTGCCAGCAGACGACAAAGAGCCTGGACGGCACATGTGGCAGCTTAGGTCCGTTAAGGGGTTAACGGCGTGCTTTGCCGTCTGCTAGCAGACGGCAAAGATGCAAAGAGCTTTGCCGTCAGCCAGCAGACGGCAAAGCAACCATATAGGCCAGCCCAGTGCCACCCCAGGTTGCACAGGTAGCTGCCACGTGGCAGCTTTGCCGTCTGCTGGCTGATGGCAAAGCTCTTTGCCGTCTGCCAGCTGGCAGAAGAGCCTGTATAGCCCCTGTTTTTTTTGTTTTTTCTTAAATTCATTCAATTTCACAGAATTTCACAGATATATATATATACACACATTTGAAGATATATATACACAAGCATACCAACACATATCCAACAACAAGTTTCCAACAACATATCCAACAACAAGTTTCCAACAACATATCCAACAACAAGTTTCCAACAACAAAGTTCATCGTACAAAATCAAAACGAAAAGAAAGCACAAGGAGAAGAGTAGACTCCATGAACACAAGCTTCCTTATCTAAAGCAAATCTGCAAATTGGGAAAGAAGAAAGTTAGAAGAAGAAGAAGAAGAAGAAGAAGAAGAAGACTAGCTAGAAGAAGAAGAAGAAAAAGAAGAAGAAGAAGAATTTTTCTTCTCTTTCTTTTTCTCCTCTCCTCTTCTTTATCTTCTTCTTCTAACTAAGGTAGGTAAAAATGCCATTTTTTAGCTAAGCTAGGTTAAAATGCTAAGTGTAGGTCATTTTAGAGCTAAGCTAGGTAAATAGGTCATTTTGGAGCTTAGTAAGGTTATTTTGTCATTTTGAGGAAAATAAGCTAAGTCTATGTCATTTGGAGCTAAACCCACATTTTTTACCTAAGTATGCTAAGTATGTCATAAATGAACTGAAGAAGCTAAGTATAGGTCATTTTTTAGCTAACCTAGGTAGTTATGCCATTTTTTAGCTAACTAAGCATATTTATTCATTTTGGAGGACAAAATGGCAAGTGTAGGTCATTTTAGAGCTATCCTAGTTAAAATCGGAGTCAATTTTGGAGGTAGGTAAGGTTATTTTGTCATTTTGGAGGAAAAAAGCTAAGTCTATGTCATTTTGGAGCTAAACCAAGTATCATGCCATTTTTTACCTAAGTATGCTAAGTATGTCATAAATGAACTAAAGAAGCTAAGTATAGGTCATTTTGAGCTAACCTAGGTAGTTATGCCATTTTTGAGCTAACTAAGCATATTTATTCATTTTGGGGGACAAAATGGCAGTGTAGGTCATTTTAAGAGCTATCCTAGTTAAAATCGGTCATTTTGGAGGTAGGTAAGGTTATTTTGTCATTTTGGAGGAAAAAATGCTAAGTATAGGTCATTTTATAGCTACCGTAGGTAAAGTATGTCAGTTTGGAGCTAAGTAAGGTTATTATGCCATTTTCGAGGAAAATAAGCTAAGTATAGGTCATTTTGGAGCTAAACCAAGGTTATTATGCCATTTTTTACCTAAGTGAGCTAATTATGTCATAAATGAACTAGCTAAGCTAAGTATAGATCATTATTGAGCTATCCTAGATAGTGATGCCATTTTTTAGCTAACTAAGCATATCAAGTCATTTTGGAGGAAAAAATGCTAAGTATAGGTCATTTTATAGCTATCCTAGGTAAAATATGTCATTTTGGAGCTAAGTAAGGTTATTATGTCATTTCCGAGGAAAATAAGCTAAGTATGGGTCATTTTGGAGCTAAGTAGGTCATTTCTTAAGCTAAGTATGCATTTGTTAAGCAAACCACTTGGGAAAACTTACCATCATCATGGAGGTGAAGGACCGGTCGGGTTTGCGCCAGTGCCAGACGGAGAAGAACCAGTCGGGGTTGCGCCAGTGCGAGACGGAGAAGGATCGGTCGATGCTTGTCGGGAGGCATGCTGCACCAAAGATCATTTGCAATGTCTCGTTAGCATGATGCAACTGAAATGTGAATACTAGTAACTAATGACCATTCAAATGAAACTCATCGTGTCCGCTATACCAATCCGGGGCATCGGCGGAGGGATCTGACCGTTTTTCTCACACACGGACTGCACATTTTGTTTTCACGAGTCAGTCATATTAGTTAGTAATGAAACGAACATTACGTGCATGGTTTGGCTAATATGCAGGAGAAACTTACCACGAGGAGCTCGTATAGGGCCCGGTGAGACGCGTCATTCCGGTTCCTCTCCGCCTCCAACACACTAGCCGTCCTCTCCTCCAACCCCCTCTCCCTCTGCGCCGCCTGCCTGTTTGCCTCCGCCAGAAGCTCCTGGGCCCTAGCCTCCATGGCGAGCTCCATTGGCCGTGGACGAGGCCTTATCTCAGGATCGGAGCTCGTCTGGCGCTTCTTGATCTCCGGGAGAGTTCTAGGACAACGTATGAGTCCATCCCCAATGGCTACCGAGCCATGGTACCTCCCGCCACCAGATAGCATCACGATCTCTGGATCAAAAGGACTCTAGCTCGGGTTGAAGTCCTCCCCTTTCCTCGTCTTCCCAACGTCTCTGTATCTCACGAGCTTGTTGTGGGAGGAGATGTTGGTGAAGCTCTCTGGATGATCGAGGTCATCCTCAGAGAATGCATTGGCCTTCTTGTACGGGGCAGTATGGGCCATGGCATAGAGGTCGTACAGCGGTGGCACGTCCTTCTTGTTGTGTCACGCCTAAAAGAGAGGAACAAAATATTAGTTAAGGGCTAAAACTAGCATGAAGAATGAAATTGCATGAATCGTGAAGCAAACCACATACCCAGTGACCCCCGTACTCAAACAGGTTGGAGCTCCCTTGATGGTGTGGCACACCTTGCATTTGGGCACGCTTATCGCTGGCCTTGTTGTGGACGGCTAGCCATTGGGGAGAGCACCACTCATCCACCAATGCCTCCCAATAGTCCATCCTATCCGCACATCATCTCGGGGGCACCTAAGTTAGACAAAGAGAAATTTCAGTGCTACGCCTACGAATCAAATCAAGGAAACTAAGTACAAGGCCTTAAGAATAGGTAATTACCTTCATGTACTTCTCCTTACTCAGATACTTGGCGCGGCACTTCTTCTTGGCCCTCTTAATGTTAGTCGAGGAGTAGTAGTCTCGAACAGCCTGCACCCAAGCCTCGTGCCGTAAGTTCTGAAGTAGGCGCTTGCACTCGGCTTCGAGAACCATAGCCGCGTCCTCCTGATGACCCACAAGTATAGGGGATCTATCATAGTCCTTTTGATAAGTAAGAGTGTCGAACCCAACGAGGAGCAGATGGAAATGACAAGCGGTTTTCAGTAAGGTATTCTCTGCAAGGCACTGAAATTATCGGTAACAGATAGTTTGGTGCTAAGATAAATCGTAACGGGTAACAAGTAAATAAAGTAACTAAGGTGCAGCAAGGTGGCCCAATCCCTTTTGTAGCAAAGGACAAGCCTAGACGTACTCTTATATAAAGCAAAGCGCTCCCGAGGACACATGGGAATTATCGTCAAGTTAGTTTTCATCATGCTCATATGATTCGCGTTCGTTACTTTGCTAATTTGATATGTGGGTGGACCGGTGCTTGGGTGCTGCCCTTCCTTGGACAAGCCTCCCACTTATGATTAACCCCTCTCGCAAGCATCCGCAACTACGAAAAAAGAATTAAGGTAAACCTAACCATAGCATGAAACATATGGATCCAAATCAGCCCCTTACGAAGCAACACATAAACTAGGGTTTAACCTTCTGTCACACTAGCAACCCATCATCTACTTATTACTTCCCAATGCCTTCCCCTAGGCCCAAATCATGCTGAAGTGTCACGTAGTCGACGTTCACATAACACCACTAGAGGAAAGATAACATGCATCTCATCAAAATATCGAACGAATACCAAATTCACATGATTACTTATAACAAGACTTCTCCCATGTCCTCAGGAACAAACGTAACAACTCACAAAGCATAATCATAATCAAGATCAGAGGAGTATTAATTATCATTAAGGATCTGAAAATATAATCTTCCACCGGATAAACCAACTAGCATCAACTACAAGGAGTAATCAACACTACTAGCAACCCACAGGTACCAATCTGAGGTTTTGAGACAAAGATCGGGTACAAGAGATGAACTAGGGTTTGAGAGGAGATGGTGCTGGTGAATATGTTGATGGAGATTGACCCCCTCTCGATGAGAGGATCGATGGTGATGACGATGGCGATGATTTCCCCCTCCCGAAGGGATGTTTCCCCAGCAGAACAGCTCCGCCGGAGCTCTAGATTGATTCTGCCCAGGTTCCGCCTCGAGATGGCGGCGCTTCGTCCCGAAAGCTTCCTTCTTATTTTTTTTCCAGGGTAAAAGACACCATATAGCAGAAGATGGGCGTCGGAGGCATGCCAGGGGGCCCACAAGGATGGGGGCGCATGCCCATGGGGGTAGGGCGCGCCCTCCAACCTTGTGGCTGGCTGGTGGCCCCCCTCTGGTTCTTTCTTCGCCCAATATTTTTTATTAATTCCAAAAATGTAACATCCCCTGCCTCACACCACAGTGATCACCCTCTGATCCTGCCAAGTCATCTTTATTTGCAATGACTGATCATAGTGTTTAAACAACTCCATTCAAATTCCTCTCTGAAATAAATTTAAATTCAAAGTGAAAATAAAAGTTGTTCAAGTTTGGAAACTAAAATGTTCATAATGTTTCAAATATTCCCAAGGCAATTATAAAATTGAAACCAACATTTTTGGACTTCCCAGATTGCCCTTAGAAATTATTTAGTGGCCCAGCAATAATTATTTTGGCTCTTTTCATTTTTCAAAAAATGCCTAACCTTCCCCTCTTGGCCCCAAACTTATTATGGCAGTGCACAATATTTCCTTGTAATTGTTTTGACCAGTGGCACATTTTTGCTAAGTCATTTGATGACTGAAATTAATTGCGAAAGCTTCTGTGAAAAATGAAAACAGAGGAAAAAGGGAAAAGAAGAGAAAGGCTCTGGCACTGGGCTTCCTAGTCCACAGTGCCCCGCGGCCCAATCCACCAGGTCACTACCTTCCTCCTCGCGTGCGTGTCGCCATGGCCGCGTCTGGATGGAGCTCCACCGCGCGATGCTCGACACTGGTCGCTCTCCCATCGTCTGACCTAGCTAGATAAGCTGCCCGTCGCCCCTGGATCGAACCCTAGCCTCACAATCCCCTCTTCCTCGCTCGCTCCCCTCGCAAACGCCGTCGCCCGAAAACACGTCGCCATGGCCACCATCGTTCTCGTGCGCACCGAGCTCTCCGCCGGCTGAGATCTCACCTGGAGCATCGTCTGCCTCGTCCGCGTCGACTGGAAGGACTGGATCGAGCTGGAGTGGACTACATCACCGGGATCGACCTCATCCCCTTGCTTCGGTCATCGCCGTTCAACCTCGTCAATCGCCGTCGTCTGCGCTTCTAAGCCTCTCGCCGGGCCTCCGTGAGCCTGCTCGATGAGCCCGACTTCCCTCTCTCCCCTCCCCGAGTCACCCCGCTGTTTCCCCTATCTAGTTCGCCGCCGAGCCGAGCTCTGTCCGCCGCCGCGCTTGCTGTAGCTGCCGTTTCCAGCCACCGTAGCTTGCGTCAATAGTATAGATCGACTCGGCGTGTTGCTCTCGATCAAGCGAGCTCGGAAACGTGTGAAATGGTGCCCTTTAGCGAGATTTCACAGGTCACCGTGCTTAGGCCTCCGCTGTTCTCGTCGCCGGCGACATTCCGGCCACTTTCGAGTCCGACCGATGGCACTGCTCGATGCGCGAGCTCACCAGCTTTCGAACGCGACTAGAAACACGCCGAACGACCCACTGTGCCGGAATTCCGGTCCTCTCCGGCGAGAGCGCCGCCGCGGGAGGCTCGACGGCGCCTGTTCCGGTGACTCCGACGTGGCAACCGAGTGGGGCCCGCCCGTAGTCACTGCCAGTGGGCCCCAGGCCGCTGTTTGACCCAGTTGACTTTAGTCAACACGAGTTACTATTCCCCCTCTGACCATGACATGTGGGCCCGGTTGACTAATTAGCTGCTAATGAATAATTAGTTAATCCTGTTAGTTAAATGACTCACTGACAGCCGGGCCCACTAGCTAAACCTCTCTGTTATTTTAAATTAAATGCTGATTAACCCCCTGAGGCTGACAGGTGGGCCCCACCTGTCAGTTTGACCAGTCAGCAGCTCAGTCGACTGCCGACGCAATGCTGACCTCATGCTGACATCATAATTAATTTCTGTTAATTTCAAATAAATCCAGAAAATCATTTAAACTTTAAAAATTCATAACTTTTAAACCGTAGCTCAGATCAAAAAACTTAAAACATGAAAGTTGCTCGAAACGATGAGACGAATCTGATCGTGTCGTTTGTTTTGATGCCGGAACCCCCTACGTAGGTGTAAACGCAACTTTGAGACCGAATCCGGTAGATGAATAGTGCATAATCACCGGTTAATAAATCCGACTTTAATCCTAAAATAACCAAAATGACTTAGACATATCTTTAGGCAACCATGCACTACATCATAGCATAGCATGCCCCGTGTTGCATTTAATTGCATTATATTCACTTGTTTCCTCCCCCTCTTCTCTTTCGGTAGACCCCGACGTTGCCGTAGCTCCTGAGGTCGACGCCGCTCCGGAGTACGACTACGTCCCCGACGACCCTGCCCTTGCCGTCGAGCAGACAGGCAAGCACCCCCATTTCGAGCATTTCGATATCGCCCACTCTCTTCTCTCTTATGCTTGCATTAGAAGCTACTGCTGCTACTGTTGTCCTATATCTGTTGCATAGCCTGCTTACTTGTAACCTGCTGTTGATACTTTCCTGCTATCCTAAACTGTTTAGTGTAGGATGGGTAGAGCCTTATCAGAGACCCACTTGTCCCGACTGCCCCGCTGGACTCTCAGAAGACCCGAGCAACGGGATCGAAGATCAGACCCTGGCACCGCACGTCACTTCCCCCTTAAACTGCGCGACACTACTGGGTTACTATCGAGTGCCGAGAGTGATACCTCATTAGCACTTCTGATGATAACCTTGTAGGTTAGTTAATCGGTCATGGTAAGCGAGGGTGATTCCTCCTACACCATCCCCGATAACGACATCGTCGTGCAACTGTTCAAGTGTGGACCTCGAGGGTGATTCCTCCTTCGTTCACCTTGATGATAATATCGAGCGGGAATTCCATCGAGGGTGATTCCTCAGGGTTCCTTCGGTGTCAGACACACAGCTACTTTGGATACTATGACTTGACTTTGAACCATGATAATAAAGACGGGTCGGCCCTGAGGGGTACCCACGTGAGCATGAATGCGAAGTGATGTGGAGTCGGGTTGACCTGAGAGGTGCCCACGAGATAACTACGAGGCGTGGCCGGGCATTCTCAGCCCTTGCCGCAAGTCCTCGAGACGGGGCGACGGGGTCACATCGATCGTGAGTCTCTGCTCGTTTATGCGCGCTCCTAATTCACTAACGGTTTGGATATTTGATCCGAGGGGCCTCTGGCCTGATAGCACTAACCATCACGTGGGCATAGTATGGGCGTTCTGCGTCATATACTTCAGCCAGAGCTTAATCGACGTCAGCAACAGATGCGGCACACGCTGGGTTGGACTGGGAACGCAACCGCACTTGTATAAAGGGTTGCTAGGTCTGCTCACCGGCGGTGCACGTAACGTGCAGGAGTTCCCGGGGCGAAGGCCCAAGACCCCTGCGGGCATAGGTTAGACCGGCGTGCTGACCTCTTTGTTAAGTATTTGGTCGGGTTGCGGCGTGTTGCTTAGCCGAGGCCGGGCATGATCCAGAAAAGTGTGTCCGACCGGAGTTAAGCGAGCGTGGTGGGTAAGATGGTGCACCCCTGCAGGGAAGAAATTTCTATCGATAGCCTGTCCTACGGTAACGGACACTCGGAGTTGTATCCCGATCGGTACAACTAGAACTTGAGATGAGAACTGGATAGTACGGCTCTGGGATTGCTTTCTCGCAGGGAGTCGAGGAAGAATCTCGGGCCGAGGTTGATGACATTACTGCTATACTTTACATTATGTTATTCTGCTCTCTTCTAATGCTGCAAGACTGTTGAAGAAGCTGAAGATGCTAGTCTTCGATAGGACTAGGCTTTCCCCCTCTATTCCGGCATTTCTGCAGCCCAGTCCACTAAAACAGCCCTCCTTTGAAAATGTTGCATATGTAGTATAGATCCTTGCTTGCTGAGTACTTCGGATGAGTACTCACGTTTGTTTCACTTTCTTTTTCCCCATATCCCTTTTGATGCCACCAGACGTCAGAGCCCCTGAGCCAGACGACCCTGTCGACGACCACTACTACTACCAGCCCGGAGAGTACTACTACTACGAGGAGCCGACCGACGACCAGGAGTAGGATCGGAGGGTCCAGGGCAGGATGCCTACGCCTTTCGATCGTAGTATTTTATTTTACCCCGCCTTCCAAAGGCTTATCTCTCTTTCTGTAATATATCTGTACCCAGATAACTAATGCTTCCATTGACACTTGTATGCCATCGAGCTATGTATTCGAGCCCTCGAGGCCCTGGCTTGTAATATAAAGCTTGTATGACTTTATTTATGTTTTAGATTTGTGTTGTGATATCTTCAAGTGAGTCCTTAGACTTGATCGTGTGCATTTGCGTGTATGATTAGTGCACGATTAAGCCGGGGTCGTCACAGGTTGGTATCAGAGCTGACTGCCTCTAGGAATCCCCCTTTCCAACTCCTTGGCCGAAGTTGAGTCTAGTGGTCCAAAACTATTTTACTAACTTGGCTGTGTGGCTTACGGGCCCACGTCGCCAACTGGGTGGTATTAGCATCTTTTATTCCTCATCTATACTCTGGGACTCTGATCTCTCTTCTATTCGGGTTAAATGATTTTCCTAACTCTGGCATTAGGATCTCGTAACCCCTTCCTCCCGGAGAGCCCCTTCACCACAGATGGTCTCCTGCTTCATCAGAAGACTCCGAAGATACTCCTCGAAGTTCCCAAGACCCTTGTGCCCACTATCTTTGTAATTCCTGACCACCATTAAATCTCTGTGGATAACATCCTTTTCGTTGCACCCTCTTCCCCAGTTGCTCTGGTTATTACCAGATATCCCGAGAAACACTCCGTTGACCTGAGAATCATTTGAACCTACTACCGTGCAGCTTCTTTCGCACTGCGAATAATCCCTCACACTTATCGAGGATTCATTCATCCCCAGTTGTTCATATGTCTAACAAAATTCTTTGAAATGCAACTCGATCTTCTGAAGAACCTCTGCAGCCTAGTGCTCCCGAAGGTCTTGTCTGTCTGCATTATGGTTAAATCCATATGTCTCGCAATATCCATTAGCATTCTTTGTCATTGACATTCCGAATCAGTGGATTCAATATGAATGAGAATAGTCCCTATCATCCGTCGATTCTTAGAAATTTTCCTTCCGGCTCAATCACCATTCCGAACATGAGCTGGTTCTCGATCAATCTAGTATTGATTGATTGTCCAACTAAGCATGTACAAATCACTCGTCCCTCTGCCCAGGTGAACTAATTGTCACTCCTGGCTTTGGAAATCATGAACCCTCTGAATTTTATACTTGGGTTGTTCAAGTGCTTCCTTAATTCGATGTGCTTGCCCCCGTCCTTCCTCAGGAGGACTCTCAGGTGGGACCAGTTGTTAAAACTTTACCAGTTAGTTCTCACGGATCACTTGATTCCTTTTGCGGACCCTTATTCGACCGATTCTTCCCTATTCTAAGAACCTTATCGGTTCCTTCCCCGATGACATTGCCTTTGGCACTGAAGCATTCTCTGCTTCTTGCCGACTGTAGATCCGCCCAGTTTGCATGGCACGAAGAGGTAGTGCATTCCTTCTCCATATTGACCTGGGACTGACTACTGACCAGGACATGTCACGTAACCATGGTTGGAGATCTCTGCAAGACGGAACGCTAAAGTTGTTCATCTAGTTCTATTCAACCTACTCATATTTGGACAAAGCTTTTGCTTCTGATCCTTTGTTTCTGAACCATAACTCCTTTGTACTTAAACGTCGGATTGTTCCGATGTTTCTATAATCTGATGCCGTCGCATTCTTTCTTCTTCTGGTTAAGTACCGCTACTCACGTCAGATCCTTTGCTGACCACCTACTCTTTTGTTGGATTATTATCCGACAATGTCCTTCATCTTCTATCTTTGAGAATTCTTTCCCTGTTGCAATTGCCTTCGGCAATGCGGTATCATGTAATTCTTTTTGTCCATATTGAATTATGAAATGTTGTTTGTTGCTTCTATAAGCGTGGGGTATAGATCCGTAAAATGCCCCTATGGGTTGAGTCTATGCCTTCGCTAGCTGTGAGAACCCACAAGGCTTCATGTACCATACCTTCTGTTGTTCCACCAGTTAAACTTTCAAACTCTAAACATTCTTAACAGAGAGCAGTGAATGGGAAGTTGTTCATTGAAGAAGTGGGAGTCGACCTTGAACCTTTGTGTTCATGCCCATGGACCCGATGTAGAACTTATCATGGAAGCTGCTCGTAAAAATAATTATTTCCTTGGTACAAGTTCATCTTGAATCTACGAATTGATCCTTTGCAATCGTGGTTCCGACCATATTTCCTACTTGATTCCATTTTCTGGATAAGATAAAATACTTATCCTCTGCAAATCATTTCCCCCGTCCAACCTCTACTCCGATTTACCTTCCGGTATTATACCTAGTATTTGTTACTAGGAAGTTAAATACTCCATTACCTCATTCCTAGCCTGATCGGCTATATCATTATCGTGCTAACTTTTAACTGTGCTACCCGACCCTTCTTCCCGGAGCACAATTTTCGACGATGAGTTAAGGTTACGTCGATCTTCCTCATTTTATCACTTCACCTCGAACAACAAGCTTGACTTCGAGCTTGTGTCGTATCCCTGGTTCCAATAACCTTTCGCTTCGGCATTCCTTTTGCTTGATGTCATCGCCGACCGACTACATCTTCTTGAAACCTCTTGACAAATGTGTCGTGATCATCATCAACATTCCGAGCTCTTTTAGGATATCAATTGAATTCATGGCTACAAATACCATCCCTGCCCCTCGATGAATTGTGATATCATCGATGTCATCCTTGACTTTCGACCAACGCAAACCTGGTTATCTTTGGTTATTCCTTACGTCCCGAGATACCCTTGTAAATGTTTCGCGGTACCTCTTGAGATCTTCGAACCCAATCTTTTACTTGACACCATATCATTGCTGCAACGAAGCATGATTGTGGTATTCCGAATATCAACAAGAACGTTGGAAGCACATTGCCAATTGTTTCTTAATCAGTTATCCAAACATCGTTGTAAGGGTAATATCATGATTCATCACTCGCCTCTTTATCTAAATGCTTTTGAACTTACTGTTCCATCATGTATATCCTGCTCCACTTTTCCTTGAGCAGGATGTACTCCCAATTCTCGTGTATAAACACATTTTCCTTTCCATTGTTTTGTTTAACCTTTCCAGTAATCTAGCTTACCTAAGCAGAATTAATTCCCTGCCTATGAAAACATCTCGGTATACAACTCTGTCAGTAAGACCCTGTTACTATTATTGATGACATTCCGGTAACCACCGATGGACGAGAACTTTGCCTATTGGTCCGCCTCGTTCAACGAGCAGGAAAATGGTTCTCTTCGTCCCTCGCCCTTGGTACCGACGTTGTTGCCAACATAACTGACAGGATACCCTCTGACAGGCTTTGCTGTCATATCCGAGAAAATAACACCGTCCTCCCTACTCTCGATCGACACCCCCACAGTTCCACAGGATCGGAACCTGACTCTCCTGTACATCCTTGATTCCGAAGTATCCTTTGCTCCTGGCGTTGTGTGTTATCACGAGCCACCCCTCGAGAGATGATCTACTCCCGGTACCCTGAACCCCTTTTCGCTCTTTGTTCAGGTATCGATCGAATGTCCATTCGCTTGAAACTTCTTATCGTACCTACATACTCTGCTCTCGATGTTTTCTTAAGTTCCAACTCGAGAGATTCTTTTTGCCATGTTCCCTGAATTGTCCACCAGGTAATCGAACCTGCAATGGTCGGTTTCCCCGAAGTTACCTTTATTTCCCCACTTAAATCTCAGGACGAGATTTCTTGTAGTGCAGGAGATTTGTAACATCCCCAGCCTCACACCACAGTGATCACCCTCTGATCCTGCCAAGTCATCTTTATTTGCAATGACTGATCATAGTGTTTAAACAACTCCATTCAAATTCCTCTCTGAAATAAATTCAAATTCAAAGTGAAAATAAAAGTTGTTCAAGTTTGGAAACTAAAATGTTCATAATGTTTCAAATATTCCCAAGGCAATTATAAAATTGAAACCAACATTTTTTGGACTTCCCAGATTGCCCCTAGAAATTATTTAGTGGCCCAGCAATAATTATTTTGGCTCTTTTCATTTTTCAAAAAATGCCTAACATTCCCCTCTTGGCCCCAAACTTATTATGGCAGTGCACAATATTTCCTTGTAATTGTTTTGACCAGTGGCACATTTTTGCTAAGTCATTTGATGACTGAAATTAATTGCGAAAGCTTCTGTGAAAAATGAAAACAGAGGAAAAAGGGAAAAGAAGAGAGAGGCTCTGGCACTGGGCTTCCTAGTCCACAGTGCCCCGCGGCCCAATCCACCAGGTCACTACCTTCCTCCTCGCGTGCGTGTCGCCATGGCCGCGTCTGGATGGAGCTCCACCGCGCGATGCTCGACACCGGTCGCTCTCCCGTCGTCTGACCTAGCTAGATAAGCTGCCCGTCGCCCCTGGATCGAACCCTAGCCTCACAATCCCCTCTCCCTCGCTCCCTCCCCTCGCAAACGCCGTCGCCCGAAAACACGTCACCATGACCACCATCGTTCTCGCGCACACCGAGCTCTCCGACGGCTAAGATCTCACCTGGAGCATCGTCTGCCTCGTCCGCGTTGACTGGAAGGACTGGATCGAGCTGGAGTGGACTACATCACCGGGATCGACCTCATTCCCTTGCTTCGGTCATCGCCGTTCAACCTCATCGATCGCCGTCGTCTGCGCTTCTAAGCCTCTCGCCGGGCCTCCGTGAGCCTACTCGGTGAGCCTCACTTCCCTCTCTCCCCTCCCCGAGTCGCCCCGCTCTTTCCCTTATCTAGTTCGCCGCCGAGCCGAGCTCTGTCCGCCACCGCGCTTGCTGTAGCCGCCGTTTCCGGCCATTGTAGCTTGCGTCAATAGTCTAGATCGACTCGGCGTGTTGCTCTCGATCAAGCGAGCTCGGAAACGCGTGAAATGGTGCCCTTTAGCGAGATTTCGCAGGTCGCCGTGCTTCGGCCTCCGCCGTTCTCGTCGCCGGCGACATTCCGGCCACTTTCGAGTCCGACCGATGGCACTGCTCGATGCGCGAGCTCACCAGCTTTCGAACGCGACCAGAAACACGCCGAACGACCCACTGTGCCGGAATTCCGGTCCTCTCCGGCGAGAGCGCCGCCGCGGGAGGCTCGTCGGCGCCTGTTCCGGTGACTCCGATGTGGCAACCGAGTGGGGCCCGCCCATAGTCACTGCCAGTGGGCCCCAGGCAGCTGTTTGACCCAGTTGACTTTAGTCAACATGGGTTACTATTCCCCCTCTGACCATGACATGTGGGCCCGGTTGACTAATTAGCTGCTAATGAATAATTAGTTAATCCTGTTAGTTAAATGACTCACTGACAGCCCGGGCCTACTAGCTAAACCTCTATGTTAGTTTAAATTAAATGTTGATTAACCCCGTGAGGCTGACAGGTGGGCCCCACCTGTCAGTTTGACCAGTCAGCAGCTCAGTCGACTACTGATGCAATGCTAACCTCATGCTGACATCATAATTAATTTCTGTTAATTTCAAATAATTCCAGAAAATCATTTAAACTTTAAAAATTCATAACTTTTAAACCGTAGCTCAGATCGAAAAACTTAAAACATGAAAGTTGCTCGAAATGACGAGACGAATTTGATCATGTCGTCTGTTTCGATGCCGGAACCCCCTACGTAGGTGTAACCGCAACTTCGAGGCCGAATCCGGTAGATGAATAGTGCATAATCACTGGTTAATAAATCCGACTTTAATCCTAAAATAACCAAAATGACTTAGACATATCTTTAGGCAACCCTGCACTGCATCATAGCATAGCATGCCCCGTGTTGCATTTGATTGCATTATATTCACTTGTTTCCTCCCCCTCTTCTCTTTCGGTAGACCCCGACGTTGCCGTAGCTCCTGAGGCCGACGCCGCTCCGGAGTACGACTACGTCCCCGACGACCCTGCCCTTGCCGTCGAGCAGATAAGCAAGCACCCCCATTTTGAGCATTCCGATATCGCCCACTCTCTTCTCTCTTATGCTTGCATTAGAAGTTACTGCTGCTACTGTTGTCCTATATCTGTTGCATAGGCTGTTTACTTGTAACCTGCTGTTGATACTTTCCTGCTATCCTAAACTGTTTAGTGTAGGATGGGTAGAGCCTTATCAGAGACCCACTTGTCCCAACTGCCCCGCTGGACTCTCAGAAGACCCGAGCAACGGGATCGAAGATCAGACCCTGGCACCGCACGTCACTTCCCCCTTAAACTGCGCGACACTACTGGGTTACTATCGAGTGCCGAGGGTGATACCTCGTCAGCACTTCTGATGATAACCTTGTAGGTTAGTTAATCGGTCGTGGTAAGCGAGGGTGATTCCTCCTACACCACCCCCGATAACGACATCGTCGTGCAACTGTTCAAGTGTGGACCTCGAGGGTGATTCCTCCTTCGTTCACCTTGATAATAACATCGAGCGGGAATTCCATCGAGGGTGATTCCTCAGGGTTCCTTCGGTGTCAGACACACAGCTACTTTGGATACTATGACTTGACTTTGAACCATGATACTAAAGACGGGTCGGCCCTGAGGGGTACCCGCGCGAGCATGAATGCGAAGTGATGTGGAGTCGGGTTGACCTGAGAGGTGCCCGCGAGATAAGTACGAGGCGTGGCCGGGCATTCTCAGCCCTTGCCGCAAGTCCTCGAGACGGGGCGACGGGGTCACATCGATCGTGAGTCTCTGCTCATTTATGCGAGCTCCTAATTCACTAACGGTTTGGATATTTGATCCGAGGGGCCTCTGGCCTGATAGCACTAACCATCACATGGGCATAGTATCGGCGTTCTGCGTCGTATACTTCAGCCGGAGCTTAATGGACGTCAGCAACTGATGCGGCACATGCTTGGTTGGACTAGGAACGCAACCGCACTTGTATAAGGGGTTGCTAGGTCTGCTCACCGGCGGTGCACATAACATGCAGGAGTTCCCGGGGCGAAGGCCCAAGACCCCTGGGGGCATAGGTTAGACCGGCGTGCTGACCTCTCTGTTAAGTATTTGGTTGGGTTGCGGCGTGTTGCTTAGCCGAGGCCGGGCATGACCCAGAAAAGTGTGTCCGGCCAGAGTTAAGCAAGCGTGGTGGGTAAGATGGTGCACCCCTGTAGGGAAGAAACTTCTATCGATAGCCTGTCCTACGGTAACGGACACTCGGAGTTGTATCCCGATCGGTACAACTAGAACTTGAGATGAGAACTGGATAGTACGGCTCTGGGATTGCTTTCTCGCAGGGAGTCGAGGAAGAATCTCGGGCCGAGGTTGATGACATTACTGCTATACTTTACATTATGTTATTCTGCTCTCTTCTAATGCTGCAAGACTGTTGAAGAAGCTGAAGATGCTAGTCTTCGATAGGACTAGGCTTTCCCCCTCTATTCCGGCATTTCTGCAGCCCAGTCCACTAAAACAGCCCTCCTTTGAAAATGTTGCATATGTAGTATAGATCCTTGCTTGCTGAGTACTTCGGATGAGTACTCACGTTTGTTTCACTTTCTTTTTCCCCATATCCCTTTTGATGCCACCAGACGTCAGAGCCCCTGAGCCAGACGACCCTGTCGACGACCACTACTACTACCAGCCCGGAGAGTACTACTACTACGAGGAGCCGACCGACGACCAGGAGTAGGATCGGAGGGTCCAGGGCAGGATGCCTACGCCTTTCGATCGTAGTATTTTATTTTACCCCGCCTTCCAAAGGCTTATCTCTCTTTCTGTAATATATCTGTACCCAGATAACTAATGCTTCCATTGACACTTGTATGCCATCGAGCTATGTATTCGAGCCCTCGAGGCCCTGGCTTGTAATATAAAGCTTGTATGACTTTATTTATGTTTTAGATTTGTGTTGTGATATCTTCAAGTGAGTCCTTAGACTTGATCGTGTGCATTTGCGTGTATGATTAGTGCACGATTAAGCCGGGGTCGTCACAGGTTGGTATCAGAGCTGACTGCCTCTAGGAATCCCCCTTTCCAACTCCTTGGCCGAAGTTGAGTCTAGTGGTCCAAAACTATTTTACTAACTTGGCTGTGTGGCTTACGGGCCCACGTCGCCAACTGGGTGGTATTAGCATCTTTTATTCCTCATCTATACTCTGGGACTCTGATCTCTCTTCTATTCGGGTTAAATGATTTTGCTAACTCTGGCATTAGGATCTCGTAACCCCTTCCTCCCGGAGAGCCCCTTCACCACAGATGGTCTCCTGCTTCATCAGAAGACTCCGAAGATACTCCTCGAAGTTCCCAAGACCCTTGTGCCCACTATCTTTGTAATTCCTGACCACCATTAAATCTCTGTGGATAACATCCTTTTCGTTGCACCCTCTTCCCCAGTTGCTCTGGTTATTACCAGATATCCCGAGAAACACTCCGTTGACCTGAGAATCATTTGAACCTACTACCGTGCAGCTTCTTTCGCACTGCGAATAATCCCTCACACTTATCGAGGATTCATTCATCCCCAGTTGTTCATATGTCTAACAAAATTCTTTGAAATGCAACTCGATCTTCTGAAGAACCTCTGCAGCCTAGTGCTCCCGAAGGTCTTGTCTGTCTGCATTATGGTTAAATCCATATGTCTCGCAATATCCATTAGCATTCTTTGTCATTGACATTCCGAATCAGTGGATTCAATATGAATGAGAATAGTCCCTATCATCCGTCGATTCTTAGAAATTTTCCTTCCGGCTCAATCACCATTCCGAACATGAGCTGGTTCTCGATCAATCTAGTATTGATTGATTGTCCAACTAAGCATGTACAAATCACTCGTCCCTCTGCCCAGGTGAACTAATTGTCACTCCTGGCTTTGGAAATCATGAACCCTCTGAATTTTATACTTGGGTTGTTCAAGTGCTTCCTTAATTCGATGTGCTTGCCCCCGTCCTTCCTCAGGAGGACTCTCAGGTGGGACCAGTTGTTAAAACTTTACCAGTTAGTTCTCACGGATCACTTGATTCCTTTTGCGGACCCTTATTCGACCGATTCTTCCCTATTCTAAGAACCTTATCGGTTCCTTCCCCGATGACATTGCCTTTGGCACTGAAGCATTCTCTGCTTCTTGCCGACTGTAGATCCGCCCAGTTTGCATGGCACGAAGAGGTAGTGCATTCCTTCTCCATATTGACCTGGGACTGACTACTGACCAGGACATGTCACGTAACCATGGTTGGAGATCTCTGCAAGACGGAACGCTAAAGTTGTTCATCTAGTTCTATTCAACCTACTCATATTTGGACAAAGCTTTTGCTTCTGATCCTTTGTTTCTGAACCATAACTCCTTTGTACTTAAACGTCGGATTGTTCTGATGTTTCTATAATCTGATGCCGTCGCATTCTTTCTTCTTCTGGTTAAGTACCGCTACTCACGTCAGATCCTTTGCTGACCACCTGCTCTTTTGTTGGATTATTATCCGACAATGTCCTTCATCTTCTATCTTTGAGAATTCTTTCCCTGTTGCAATTGCCTTCGGCAATGCGGTATCATGTAATTCTTTTTGTCCATATTCAATTATGAAATGTTGTTTGTTGCTTCTATAAGTGTGGGGTATAGATCTGTAAAATTTCCCTATGGGTTGAGTCTATGCCTTTGCTAGCTGTGAGAACCCACAAGGCTTCATGTGCCATACCTTTTGTTGTTCCACCAGTTAAACTTTCAAACTCTAAACATTCTTAACAGAGAGCAGTGAATGAGAAGTTGTTCATTGAAGAAGTGGGAGTCGACCTTGAACCTTTGTGTTCATGCCCATGGACCCGATGTAGAACTTATCATGGAAGCTGCTCGTAAAAATAATTATTTCCTTGGTACAAGTTCATCTTGAATCTACGAATTGATCCTTTGCAATCGTGGTTCCGAGCATATTTCCTCCTTGCTTCCATTTTCTGGATAAGATAAAATACTTATCCTCTGCAAATCATTTCCCCCGTCCAATCTCTACTCCGATTTACCTTTCGGTATTATACCTAGTATTTGTTACTGGGAAGTTAAATACTCCATTACCTCATTCCTAGCCTGATTGGCTATATCATTATCGTGCTGACTTTTAACTGTGCTACCCGGCCCTTCTTCCCGGAGCACAATTTTCGACGATGAGTTAAGCATATGTCGATCTTCCTCATTTTATCACTTCACCTCGAACAACAAGCTTGACTTCGAGCTTGTGTCGTATCCCTGGTTCCAATAACCTTTCGCTTCGGCATTCCTTTTGCTTGATGTCATCGCCGACCGACTACATCTTCTTGAAACCTCTCGACAAATGTGTCGTGATCATCATCAACATTCCGAGCTCTTTTAGGATATCAATTGAACTCATGGCTAGAAATACCATCCCTGCCCCTCGATGAATTGTGATATCATCGATGTCATCCTTGACTTTTGACAAACACAAACCTGGTTATATTTGGTTATTCCTTACGTCCCGAGATACCCTTGTAAATGTTTCTCGGTACCTCTTGAGATCTTCGAACCCAATCTTTTACTTGACACCATATCATTGCTGCAACGAAGCATGATTGTGGTATTCCGAATATCAACAAGAACATTGGAAGCACATTGCCAATTGTTTCTTAATCAATTATCCAAACATCGTTGTAAGGGTAATATCATGATTCATCACTGGCCTCTTTATCTAAATGCTTTTGAACTTACTGTTCCATCATGTATATCCTGCTCCGCTTTTCCTTGAGCAGGGTGTACTCCCGATTCTCGTGTATAAACACATTTTTCTTTCCATTGTTTTGTTTAACCTTTCCAGTAATCTAGCTTACCTAAGCAGAATTAATTCCCTGCCTATGAAAACATCTCGGTATACAACTCTGTCAGTAAGACCCTGTTACTATTGTTGATGACATTCCGGTAACCACCGATGGAAGAGAACTTTGCCTATTGGTCCGCCTCGTTCAACGAGCAGGAAAATGGTTCTCTTCGTCCCTAGCCCTTGGTACCGACATTGTTGCCAACATAACTGACAGGATACCCTCTGACAGGCTTTGCTGTCATATCCGAGCAAATAACACCGTCCTCCCTACTCTCGATCGACACCCCCACAGTTCCACAGGATCGGAACCTGACTCTCCTGTACATCCTTGATTCCAAAGTATCCTTTGCTCCTGGCGTTGTGTGTTATCATGAGCCACCCCTCGAGAGATGATCTACTCCCGGTACCCTGAACCCCTATTCGCTCTTTGTTCAGGTATCAATCGAATGTCCATTCGCTAGATACTTCTTATCGTACCTACATACTCTGCTCTTGATGTTTTCTTAAGTTCCAACTCGAGAGATTCTTTTTGCCATGTTACCTGAATTGTCCATCAGATAATCGAACCTGCAATGGTCGGTTTCCCCCAAGTTACCTTTATTTCCCCACATAAATCTCGGGACGAGATTTCTTGTAGTGCAGGAGATTTGTAACATCCCCAGCCTCACACCACAGTGATCACCCTCTGATCCTGCCAAGTCATCTTTATTTGCAATGACTGATCATAGTGTTTAAACAACTCCATTCAAATTCCTCTCTGAAATAAATTCAAATTCAAAGTGAAAATAAAAGTTGTTCAAGTTTGGAAACTCAAATGTTCATAATGTTTCAAATATTCCCAAGGCAATTATAAAATTGAAACCAACATTTTTGGACTTCCTAGATTGCCCCTAGAAATTATTTAGTGGCCCAGCAATAATTATTTTGGCTCTTTTCATTTTTCAAAAAATGCCTAACATTCCCCTCTTGGCCCCAAACTTATTATGGCAGTGCACAATATTTCCTTGTAATTGTTTTGACCAGTGGCACATTTTTGCTAAGTCATTTGATGACTGAAATTAATTGCGAAAGCTTCTGTGAAAAATGAAAACAGAGGAAAAAGGGAAAAGAAGAGAGAGGCTCTGGCACTGGGCTTCCTAGTCCACAGTTCCCCGCGGCCCAATCCACCAGGTCACTACCTTCCTCCTCGGGTGCGTGTCGCCATGGCCGCGTTTGGATGGAGCTCCACCGCGCGATGCTTGACACCGGTCGCTCTCCCGTCGTCTGACCTAGCTAGATAAGCTGCCCGTCGCCCCTGGATCGAACCCTAGCCTCACAACCCCCTCTCCCTCGCTCACTCCCCTCGCAAACGCCGTCGCCCGAAAACATGTCGCCATGGCCACCATCGTTCTCGCGCGCACCGAGCTCTCCGCCGGCTGAGATCTCACCTGGAGCATCGTCTGCCTCATCCGCGTCGACTGGAAGGACTAGATCGAGCTGGAGTGGACTACATCACCGGGATCGACCTCATCCCCTTGCTTCGGTCATCGCCGTTCAACCTCGTCGATCGCCGTCGTCTGCGCTTCTAAGCCTCTCGCCGGGCCTCCGTGAGCCTGCTCGGTGAGCCTCACTTCCCTTTCTCCCCTCCCCGAGTCGCCCCGCTCTTTCCCGTATCTAGTTCGCCGCCGAGCCGAGCTCTGTCTGCCGCCGCACTTGCTGTAGCCGCCGTTTCCGGCCACTGTAGCTTGCGTCAATAGTCTAGATCGACTCGGCGTGTTGCTCTCCATCAAGCGAGCTCGGAAACGCGTGAAATGGTGCCCTTTAGCGAGATTTCGCAGGTCGCCGTGCTTCGGCCTCCGCCGTTCTCATCGCCGGCGACATTCCGGCCACTTCCGAGTCCGACCGATGGCACAGCTCGATGCGCGAGCTCACCAGCTTTCGAACGCGACCAGAAACACGCCGAACGACCCACTGTGCAGGAATTCCGGTCCTCTCCGGCGAGAGCGCCGCCGCGGGAGGCTCGTCGGCGCCTGTTCCGGTGACTCCGATGTGGCAACCGAGTGGGGCCCGCCCATAGTCACTGCCAGTGGGCCCCAGGCAGCTGTTTGACCCAGTTGACTTTAGTCAACACGAGTTACTATTCCTCCTCTGACCATGACATGTGGGCCCGGTTGACTAATTAGCTGCTAATGAATAATTAGTTAATCATGTTAGTTAAATGACTCACTGACAGCCCGGGCCCACTAGCTAAACCTCTGTGTTAGTTTAAATTAAATGCTGATTAACCCCCTGAGGCTGACAGGTGGGCCCCACCTGTCAGTTTGACCAGTCAACAGCTCAGTCGACTGCTGACGCAATGCTGACCTCATGCTGACATCATAATTAATTTCTGTTAATTTCAAATAATTCCAGAAAATCATTTAAACTTTAAAAATTCATAACTTTTAAACCATAGCTCAGATCGAAAAACATAAAACATGAAAGTTGCTCGAAACGACGAGACGAATCTGATCATGTCGTCTGTTTCGATGCCGAAACCCCCTACGTAGGTGTAACCGCAACTTCGAGGCTGAATCCGGTAGATGAATAGTGCATAATCACCGGTTAATAAATCCGACTTTAATCCTAAAATAACCAAAATGACTTAGACATATCTTTAGGCAACCCTGCACTGCATCATAGCATAGCATGCCCCGTGTTGCATTTGATTGCATTATATTCACGTGTTTCCTCCCCCTCTTCTCTTTTGGTAGACCCCGACGTTGCCGTAGCTCCTGAGGCCGACGCCGCTCCGGAGTACGACTACGTCCCCGACGACCCTGCCCTTGCCGTCGAGCAGACAGGCAAGCACCCCCATTTTGAGCATTCCGATATCGCCCACTCTCTTCTCTCTTATGCTTGCATTAGAAGTTACTGCTGCTACTGTTGTCCTATATCTGTTGCATAGCCTGTTTACTTGTAACCTGCTGTTGATACTTTCCTGCTATCCTAAACTGTTTAGTGTAGGATGGGTAGAGCCTTATCAGAGACCCACTTGTCCCAACTGCCCCGCTGGACTCTCAGAAGACCCGAGCAACGGGATCGAAGATCAGACCCTGGCACCGCACGTCACTTCCCCCTTAAACTGCGCGACACTACTGGGTTACTATCGAGTGTCGAGGGTGATACCTCGTCAGCACTTCTGATGATAACCTTGTAGGTTAGTTAATCGGTCGTGGTAAGCGAGGGTGATTCCTCCTACACCACCCCCGATAACGACATCGTCGTGGAACTGTTCAAGTGTGGACCTCGAGGGTGATTCCTCCTTCGTTCACCTTGATGATAACATCGAGCGGGAATTCCATCGAGGGTGATTCCTCAGGGTTCCTTCGGTGTCAGACACACAGCTACTTTGGATACTATGACTTGACTTTGAACCATGATACTAAAGACGGGTCGGCCGTGAGGGGTACCTGCGCGAGCATGAATGCGAAGTGATGTGGAGTCGGGTTGACCTGAGAGGTGCCCGCGAGATAACTACGAGGCGTGGTCGGGCATTCTCAACCCTTGCCGCAAGTCCTTGAGACGGGGCGATGGGGTCACATCGATCGTGAGTCTCTGCTCGTTTCCGCGCGCTCCTAATTCACTAACGGTTTGGATATTTGATCCGAGGGGCCTCTGGCCTGATAACACTAACCATCATGTGGGCATAGTATGGGCGTTCTGCGTCGTATACTTCAGCTGGAGCTTAATGGACGTCAGCAACTGATGCGGCACACGCTGGGTTGGACTGGGAACGCAACTGCACTTGTATAAGGGGTTGCTAGGTCTGCTCACCGGCGGTGCACGTAATGTGCAGGAGTTCCCGGGGCGAAGGCCCAAGACCCCTGGGGGCATAGGTTAGACCGGCGTGCTGACCTCTCTGTTAAGTATTTGGTCGGGTTGCGGCGTATTGCTTAGCCGAGGCCAGGCATGACCCAGAAAAGTGTGTCCGGCCGGAGTTAAGCGAGCGTGGTGGGTAAGATGGTGCACCCTTGCAGGGAAGAAACTTCTATCGATAGCCTGTCCTACGGTAACGGACACTCGGAGTTGTATCCCGATCGGTACAACTAGAACTTGAGATGAGAACTGGATAGTACGGCTCTGGGATTGCTTTCTCGCAGGGAGTCGAGGAAGAATCTCGGGCCGAGGTTGATGACATTACTGCTATACTTTACATTATGTTATTCTGCTCTCTTCTAATGCTGCAAGACTGTTGAAGAAGCTGAAGATGCTAGTCTTCGATAGGACTAGGCTTTCCCCCTCTATTCCGGCATTTCTGCAGCCCAGTCCACTAAAACAGCCCTCCTTTGAAAATGTTGCATATGTAGTATAGATCCTTGCTTGTTGAGTACTTCGGATGAGTACTCACGTTTGCTTTACTTTCTTTTTCCCCATATCCCTTTTGATGCCACCAGACGTCGGAGCCCCTGAGCCAGACGCCCCTGTCGACGACCACTACTACTACCAGCCCGGAGAGTACTACTACTATGAGGAGCCGCGCGACGACCAGGAGTAGGATCGGAGGGTCCAGGGCAGGAGGCCTACGCCTTTCGATTGTAGTATTTTATTTTACCCTGCCTTCCAAAGGCTTATCTCTCTTTCTGTAATATATCTGTACCCAGATATCTAATGCTTCCGCTGACACTTGTATGCCATCGAGCTATGTATTCGAGCCCTCGAGGCCCTGGCTTGTAATATAAAGCTTGTATGACTTTATTTATGTTTTAGAGTTGTGTTGTGATATCTTCAAGTGAGTCCTTAGACTTGATCGTGTGCATTTGCGTGTATGATTAGTGCACGATTAAGCCGGGGTCGTCACAAAATCATGCTCCGTGAAGATTCAGGACTTTTGGAGTTGTGCAGAATAGGTCTCTAATATTTGCTCCTTTTCCAGTCCAGAATTCCAGCTGCCGGCATTCTCCCTCTTCATGTAAACCTTGTAAAATAAGAGAGAAAAGGCATAAGTATTGTGCCATAATGTGTAATAATAGCCCGTAATGCAATAAATATTGATATAAAAGCATGATGCAAAATGGACGTATCAACTCCCCCAAGCTTAGACCTCGCTTGTCCTCAAGCGAAAAGCCAATATCGAAAAATATGTCCACATGTTTATCGATAGAGGTGTCGATAAATTAAAATACGGACATGAGGGCATCATGATCATCTTTAGAACAGCAACATATATTGTTATATAATTCCTTATGCTAAAGTAACAATTCATTCACAAGGTAAAGTATGAATCAGAAACTTCATTGAAAACTAACAAACTATGATCTCAGTCATTGAAGCAATTGCAATTTATCATAACATCGGAAAGAGTCAATATAAAAGCTTTTCAGCAAGTCCACATACTCAACTATCATTAAGTCTTTCACAATTGCTAACACTCACGCGATATTTACGGGTACAAAGTTTCAATCGGACACAGAGAAAGATAGGGGCTTATAGTTTCGTCTACCAACCTTTTACCTCAAGGGTAATGTCAACAATAATACTTTATGATAACCTACATCCGAGTGGATATATATATCTGGATCTTTCTCCAACACATAGTGCTTGCCAAAGGAAAAAGTGTAAAAAGGAAAGGTGATGATTACCATGACTCTTGTATAAGGGTAGAAGATAAAAGTAAAAGATAGGCCCTTCGCAGAGGGAAGTAGAGGTTATCATGCAATTTTATTGTTGGATGCACAAAATCTTAGTGCAAAAGAACGTCACTTTATATTGGCGCTTGTGATAAGGACCTTTATTATGCAGTCCGTCGCTTTTATTTTTTCCATATCACAAGTTCGTATAAAGCTTATTTTCTTCACACTAATAGATCATACATATTTAGAGAGCAATTTTTATTGCTTGCACCAATGACAACTTACTTGAAGGATCTTACTCAATCCATAGGTAGGTATGGTGGACTCTCATGGCAAAACTGGGTTTAGGGATGTTTGGAAGCACAAGTAGTATTTCTACTTGGTGCAAAGAATTTTGGCTAGCATGAGAGGGAAAGGCAAGCTCAACATGTTGGAGGATCCATGACAATATAACTTCTATTCGGATATAAGGAAACATAACCCATTATGTTGTCTTCCTTGTCCAACATCAACCTTTTAGCATGTCATATTTTAATGAGTGCTCACAATTACAAAAGATGTCCAAGATAGTATATTTATATGTGAGGCCTCTCTTTCTTTATTACTTCCTATTAATTGCAACGATGACCAAAACTATGTTTGTCAACTTCCAACAAATTTTATTCATCATACTCTTTATATGTGAAGTCATTACTCTCCATAAGATCAATATATGATCTTTTTATTTCTTTTTATTTCTTTCTTTTATTCAATTCCCTCAAGATCATATCAGCATAGCAAAGCCCTCAACTCAAAACTACTCTTTATTATATATAGCTCACAGACTCGATTACATAGAGGGAACATAAAGCAAAACTCAAAGATAGATCATACTAAAACTTTATTATACTAGATCAACATATAACCAAAAGGATCGAACTAAGAAAAATGATAAGAGTAAAGGTGTGATGGTGATACGATACCGGGGCACCTCCCCCAAGCTTGGCAGTTGCCAAGGGGAGTGCCCATACCCATGTATTTATATCTCTTTCTTCGGAGGTGGTGATGATGGAGTTGTTGATGAAGTAGTGCCACACATCGAGCGTAGGAGATGCTCCAGTTTACGAATAATGCCCTTGAGTGCGGTGATGTACTCTTGCAACAGAATATTTTCACGAGTGAGATATTTATTTTGCACACGCATCAATTCAATAATCTTGAAAGCTTCAATTTCAGTAGGGGTAAGATGATTGTAGTATGGTTGAAGGAGATCTTCTTCTGCTGCCGGAACTTGATCTTCCGCGGCCTTCTTGATCTTATCACCCTCATTGGTTTCCCCAAGTTCTTCTTTCTTCATCTCCATCTTCATTAGACAAGCATCGTTGTCCACATTGTTGAAGGAGGAGGAAGACATGATGTCTGGCCTTGAAAACTCTGGCAGAAAAGAGCTCAAAACGAAAACAGAGGACTTTGTCGTGGTACGGTGGTCAAAACCCTCGGGAGATTTTATAATGAATTTTTACCGACCAAAAGAAGTATTGAGCAAGAAAATGGAGTCCGGAGGGCACACGAGGTGGCCACAAGGTCGGGGGGCGCGCCCAGGGGGGTAGGGCGCGCCCTCCACCCTTGTGGTGGCCTCATGTCTTTTTCGGACTACTTTTAATTTTCCTAATTTTTTAAATATTCCAAAACAGAGAAAAATTGCCATTGGAAATGTTTTGGAGTCTGTTTACTTACCGTACCACATACCTATTCCTTTTCGGAGTCTGAAACGTTATGGAAAGTGTCCCTTATGTACTCCTCCGGTGTTACGGTGTCAATTATATTAGTCTCAACATTTATGGGATTACCTGAGATATAATGTTTGATTCTTTGACCATTTACCACCTTCGGATTTGTGCCTTCGGCGTTGTTGATTTTTATGGCTCCGGAACGATAGACCTCCTCGATAATGTAAGGACCTTCCCATTTAGGGAGAAGTTTTCCTGCAAAAAATCTTAAACGAGAGTTGTATAACAAAACATGATCACCTACATTAAACTCACTCTTTTGTATCCTTTTGTCATGCCATCTTTTAACTTTTTCTTTAAACAACTTGGCATTCTCATAGGCTTGGGTTCTCCATTCATCAAGTGAGCTAATGTCAAATAACCTCTTCTCACCGGCAAGTTTGAAATCATAATTGAGCTCTTTAACAGCCCAATATGCCTTATGTTCTAGCTCAAGAGGTAAGTGACATGCCTTTCCATAAACCATTTTATACGGAGACATACCCATAGGATTCTTATAAGCAGTTCTATAAGCCCATAATGCATCATCAGGTTTCTTAGACCAATTCTTTCTAGATCTATTAACAGTCTTTTGCAAAATTAATTTGATCTCTCTGTTGCTCAATTCTACTTGACCACTAGACTGAGGATGATAAGGAGATGCAATTCTATGGTTAACATCATACTTAGCAAGCATTTTACGGAAAGCACCATGAATAAAATGTGAACCACCATCAGTCATTAAATATCTAGGGACTCCAAACCTCGGAAAAATAACTTCTTTAAGCATCTTAATAGAAATGTTATGATCAGCACTACTAGTTGGAATAGCTTCTACCCACTTAGTAACGTAATCAACAGCAACTAAAATATGTGTATACCCATTAGAGGAAGGAAAAGGTCCCATATAATCAAAGCCCCATACATCAAATGGTTCAATAACAAGTGAATAGTTCATAGGCATTTCCTGATGTCTACTAATATTACCAGTTCTTTGGCATTCATCACATGACAAGACAAACTTACGAGCATCCTTAAAGAGAGTGGGCCAATAGAAATCGGATTGCAATACCTTGTGTGCAGTTCTATCTCCAGCGTGGTGTCCTCCGTAAGACTCGGAGTGGCACTTGCGTAGGATATGTTCCTGTTCATGCTCAGGTACACAACGTCTAATAACACCATCTACTCCTTCTTTATAAAGGTATGGGTCATCCCAGAAGTAATGTCTTAAATCATAGAAAAACTTTTTCTTTTGCTGGTATGTGAAACTAGGTGGTATAAATTTAGCAACAATATAATTCGCATAATCAGCATACCAAGGAGTATTACGAGAAACATTTACGACATTTAATTGGTCATCAGGAAAGCTATCATCAATAGGCAGTGGGTCATCAAGAACATTTTCTAACCTAGACAAGTTATCTGCAATGGGGTTCTCAGCTCCCTTTCTATCAATAATATGCAAATCAAATTATTTTAGTAAGAGAACCCATCTAATAAGTCTAGGTTTAGCATCTTTCTTTTCCATAAGATATTTAATAGCAGCATGATCAGTGTGAACAGTTACTTTGGAATTAACAATATAGGATCTGAACTTATCACAAGCGAAGACAACTGCTAGAAATTCTTTTTCAGTAGTAGCATAATTTCTCTGGGCACTGTCTAGAGTTTTACTAGCATAATGAATAACATTCAATTTCTTATCAACTCTTTGCCCTAGAACAGCCCCAACAGCATAATCACTAGCATCACACATAATTTCAAAGGGTGAATTCCAACCAGGTGGCTGAACAATAGGTGCAGAAATCAAGGCTTTCTTAACTATTTCAAATGCTTCTACACAATCATCATCAAAAACAAAAGGAACATCTTTTTGCAAGAGATTAGTGAGAGGCCTAGAAATTTTAGAGAAGTCTTTATTAAACCTCCTATAGAAACTAGCATGACCAAGGAAACTTCTTATACCTTTGATATCTTTAGGACATGGTATCTTTTCAATAGCATCTACTTTAGCTTTATCAACTTCAATACCTCTTTCAGAAATTTTATGCCCCAAGACAATACCTTCATTAACCATAAAGTGGCACTTCTCCCAATTCAAGACAAGATTAGTTTCTTCACATCTCTGCAAAACTCGATCAAGGTTGCTTAAGCAATCATCAAAAGAAGTTCCGTAAACGGAGAAATCATCCATGAACACCTCAACAATCTTTTCACAAAAATCAGAGAATATAGCAGTCATACATCTTTGGAAGGTAGCAGGTGCATTGCATAAACCAAAAGGCATACGTCTATAAGCAAAGGTACCAAAAGGGGAAGTAAAAGTGGTCTTTTCCTGATCATCCTTTGACACAGGTATTTGAGAAAAACCAGAATAACCATCTAGAAAGCAAAAATGTGTATGTTTGGATAATATTTCTAGCATTTGATCAATAAAAGGTAGAGGGTAATGATCTTTTCTAGTAGCTTTATTTAATTTGCGAAAATCAATTACCATTCTATAACCTGTAACAATTCTTTGTGGGATCAATTCATTCTTATCATTAGGAATAATAGTAATACCTCCTTTCTTAGGGACACAATGAACAGGACTTACCCATTGACAATCAGCAATAGGATAAATTATACCTGCTTCCAGAAGCTTTAGTATTTCATTTCTTACCACTTCTTTCATCTTCGGATTTAACCATCGTTGATGATCAACAACCGGTTTAGCATCTTTCTCCAATTTAATTTTGTGCTGACATAGAGTGGGGATAATGCCCTTAAGATCATCAAGAGTATATCCAATAGCGGCACGGTGCTTCTTCAGAGTTTTCAATAATTTCTTTTCTTCATGCTCTAAGAGGTTAGCATTAATAATAACAGGATATATCTTCTTTTCATCAAGATAAGCATATTTCAGAGTATCAGGTAATTGTTTAAGCTCAAACACAGGATCACCCTTAGGTGGAGGAGGATCCCCAAGGATTTCAATAGGCAAATTGTGTTTCAAAATAGGCCCTTGATTAAAGAATACTTCATCTATTTCCCTTCTTTCATTCATAAACATATCATTTTCATGGTCTAGCAAATATTGTTCTAAAGGATCAGCAGGAGGAACGGCAATAGAAGCAAGACCAATAATTTCATCCTTAATAGGCAATTCTTTATCATGGGGTTGTCTACGAAATTTAGAGAAATTAAAATCATGGGACATATCCCCCAAACCAACAGTAACAATATCTTTCTCGCAGTCTATCTTAGCATTAACAGTATTCAAGAAGGGTTTACCAAATATAATGGGACAAAAATTATATTGTGGGGAACCAAGAACAAGAAAATCAGTAGGGTATTTAATTTTCCCACACAAGACTTCAACATCTCTAACAATCCCAATTGGTGATATAGTATCCCTATTAGCAAGCTTAATAGTAACATCAATATCTTCTATCTCAGCAGGTGCAATATCATTCATAATTTCTTTATATAAGGTATAAGGAATTGCACTCACACTAGCACCCAAATCACATAAGCCATGATAACAATGATCTTCTATTTTAACAGAAACAACAGGCATGCCAACAACAGGTCTATGTTTATCTTTAGTATCGGGTTTGGCAATTCTAGCGGTTTCATCACAGAAATAAATAACATGCCCATCAATATTATCGACCAAGAGATCTTTAACCATAGCAATACGAGGTTCAACTTTAATTTGGTCAGGGGGTGTAGGTGTCCTAGTTTGACTCTTACGAACCACAGTTGAAGCTTTAGCATGATCCTTTATTCTAACAGAAAAAAGCAGTAGGAACAATAGGATCAACATTATAAGTAATAGTTTCTTCTTCAACTTTAATAGGTTCAACTACTTTAACTTCAATGGGAGGATGATATTTAAACCACTTCTCCTCAGGGAGATCAACATGAGTAGCAAAAGATTCACAGAAGGAAGCTACTATCTCAGAGTCAAGTCCATATTTAGTGCTAAAATCACGAAAGGCATCGGTATCCATAAAAGATTTAACACAATCAAACTTAAGGTTTATACCTGACTCTTTACCTTTGTCGAGTTCCCAATCTTCAGAGTTGTGTTTAATTCTTTCCAATAAATCCCGTTTGAATCCAATATCCTTCTTCATATAGGAGCCAGTACAAGAAGTATCGAGCATGGATCGATCATTATGAGAAAGCCGAGCATAAATTTTTTGAATAATAAGTTCTCTTGAGAGCTCATGATTGGGGCATGAATATAACATTGACTTAAGCCTCCCCCAAGCTTGAGCAATACTTTCTCCTTCACGAGGCCAAAAATTATATATATAATTCCGATCACGATGAACCAGATGCATAGGATAAAACTTCTGATGAAATTCCAATTTCAATCGGTTGTAGTTCCATGATCCAATATCATCCAATAGCCTATACCATGTCAATGCCTTTCCCTTCAAAGATAAAGGGAAGACCTTCTTATTGACAACATCCTCGGGCATACCTGCAAGCTTAAATAATCCACAAACTTCATCCACATAGATTAGGTGCATATCGGGAAGTAATGTTCCATCTCCTGCATAAGGATGAGCTAGCAGTTTCTCTATCATACCTGAAAGAATTTCATAATAAATATTTTCAGTAGGTGCAGTAGGTTGAGGAGAAACTCTTTGCTCTTCCGATCGAGGTGATGATACCCCGAACAAGCCCCTCAAAGGATTACTTTCCATAGTAACAAATGACAGTAAATTTCTGCACACTATATAAATGTTTCCTTACCAAATTCCACTTACCAAAGGCGCTTCACTCCCCGGCAACGGCGCCAGAAAATAATCTTGATGACCCACAAGTATAGGGGATATATTGTAGTCCTTTCGATAAGTAAGAGTGTCGAACCCAACGAGGAGCAGAAGGAAATGACAAGCGGTTTTCAGCAAGGTATTCTCTGCAAGCACTGAAATTATCGGTAACAGATAGTTTGGTGATAAGATAAATCGTAACGGGTAACAAGTAAATAAAGTAACTAAGGTTCAGCAAGGTGGCCCAATACTTTTTGTAGCAAAGGACAAGCCTGGACGAACTCTTATATAAAGCAAAGCGCTCCCAAGGACACATGGGAATTATCGTCAAGTTAGTTTTCATCATTCTCATATGATTCACGTTTGTTACTTTGATAATTTGATATGTGGGTGGACCGGTGATTGGGTGCTGCCCTTCCTTGGACAAGCCTCCCACTTATGATTAACCCCTCTCGCAAGCATCCGCAACTACAAAAGAAGAATTAAGGAAAACCTAACCATAGCATGAAACATATGGATCTAAATCAGCCCCTTACGACGCAACACATAAACTAGGGTTTAAGCTTCTGTCACTCTAGCAACCCATCATCTACTTATTACTTCCCATTGCCTTCCCCTAGGCCCAAATCATGGTGAAGTGTCATGTAGTCGACGTTCACATAACACCACTAGAGGAAAGACAACATACATCTCATCAAAATATCGAATGAATACCAAATTCACATGATTACTTATAACAAGACTTCTCCCATGTCCTCAGGAACAAACGTAACTACTCACAAAGCATAATCATATTCAAGATCAGAGGAGTATTAATTATCATTAAGGATCTGAAAATATAATCTTCTACCAGTTAAACCAACTAGCATCAACTACAAGGTGTAATCAACACTACTAGCAACCCACAGGTACTAATCTAAGGTTTTGAGACAAAGATCGGGTACAAGAGATGAACTAGGGTTTGAGAGGAGATGGTGCTGGTGAAGATGTTGATGGAGATTGACCCCCTTTCGATGAGGGGATCGATGGTGATGATGATGGCGATGATTTCCCCCTCCCGGAGGGATGTTTCCCCGGCAGAACAGCTCCGCCGGAGCCCTAGATTGGTTCTGCCCAGTTTCCGCCTCGAGACGGCGGCGCTTCGTCCCGAAAGCTTCCTTCTTATTTTTTCCAGGGTAAAAGACACCATATAGTAGAAGATGGGCGTCGGAGGCCTACCAGGGGGCCCACAAGGACGGGGGGCGCGCCCAGGGGGGTAGGGCGCGCCCTCCAACCTTGTGGCTGGCTGGTGGCCCCCCTCTGGTTCTTTCTTCGCCCAATATTTTTTATTAATTCCAAAAACATGCTCCGGGAAGTTTCAGGACTTTTGGAGTTGTGCAGAATAGGTCTCTAATATTTGCTCCTTTTCTAGTCCAGAATTCCAGCTGCCGGCATTCTCCCTCTTCATGTAAACCTTGTAAAATAAGAGAGAAAAGGCATAAGTATTGTGACATAATGTGTAATAACAGCCCATAATGCAATAAATATTGATATAAAAGCATGATGCAAAATGGACGTATCACCGCCTCGTGTTCCTCAAGACACCTGTAGAAGGTCTGCAATCAAACAAGACAACACTGATTAGTACAATCACTAGGTACTGTTGATTTTTAATTCTGTAAAGGAGAAATTACCCAAAACCGCCGGATCACAACGTCGGCCACTATCTCGCACAAGACACCGTCGACCCTCTCCTCCGGCGGGGCCGGGGCAGCCACATACAGCTCCCAGCTCAGTGCTAGCTATGGAACCTCACCCTCACCGGGCAACGTGACCCACCCCGGGAAGTGGTGCCGGCAAAGCACACCAAGGACCTGGTTGGGCCTGCGGACACCAGGGGTGTGTTTCCAACCCCTGCAGTATGACAAGGCCAACACATTAGATATTAATTTGAAGAAACATGAAGGCAAAAGGTTAAAAAAGAGTAAATGCACTTACTTCTCCCCATTAGGCTCAATCAACCACCTCTGATCGCGAGTCGGCGGCACGGGCGGGAGCTTTGTACCACCACGCTGGTAGACCTTCTTGCCCCCCTCAACCAGCTCACCCTCGCTATAGCTATCGTCAGAAAAGGTGTCCTCGCCACCATCAGCATGGCCACTAGCCTACGGAATCACGTGGGACGAAGACTCTGGGACCCGAGTCTCCTGGGACGAAGGCTCGGGGACCCGAGGCTTGTCAGCTCGAGGCTCGTGGACCGGAGTCCGAGACGGGTCCAAGTCAGACGGGTCCACCTGAGACGGAGCACTCTGGTGGTCCGGAGAATCAGCTGGGGGTGGCAGCGAGGAAGGCGCAGCAGCCTTCCTACCTCTCCCGCCGCCACGTCCACCTCTAGTAGCCCTCTTCGTCTTCCCTCGACCTCTCCCGGCCGAAGAAGAAGCGCCCGCCGGTGTCTGCATACTGTCTACCAGCGCTCTCCGAAGGTGCTGGGGTGGAATAATAGCACCCCTCCCAGCACGCGCCGATGATAGGGATGGCAATGGGTACCCATTACCCGCGTACCCTGCGGGTAAAAATCCTATTAGGATAAGGGTATGGGACAAAAAATATCCATGGGTATATAAATAGGGAAATGTTAAACCCATCGGGTAGAGCGGGTACGGGTATGGCATCATATAACCCATACCCACGTACCCATGTACCCATATAAAATTCATATGAACTCAAAATTATCTCTACAGTTTGTCATGAATTTGTGGAACTCAAAATATATGACAATGTGATGATGTTTTGATGTGTTGTTGTTTACGAGAAAGTGATGTTGTTTATTGAATATGTTGTTTAAAATGTGTGATGTTGTTATAATCTATTGTTGTTTATAGATTATAATTATATGTTCTTTTTTATGACTATGAGTTGTTTAAACTGATGCTTTGCAAACATGGGTAATTTTACCCACGGGTACCCATTTACCCTGTCGGGTAACGGGTATGAGAAAAAAGTATACCCATTGACGGGTATGGGTAAGGGTGATGGGTAAGCTCAATGGAGACGGGTAAGGGTATGGGGTGGCTCCACCGGTACCCAAACCCTGCGGGTGCCATCCCTAGTCGAGGAAGGAGGCTCAGAGCGCTCTCGACCCGCGCCCACCATCTGTCAACACCTGCAATGACAAAGAGTAAACGAAATTAGTACAACATAAACATAATAAAAAATTTAAGTGTGTATCATCATCGTGAACATAATAAAAAATTGAATACCTAATAACATGAACTAATTAATAATATATATATGTACATAATAATAATTGAATACCTGACCTAACTCATAATTCACAAATATATGACCCCGTCGGCCTCTGGAAGGCTGAAGAGCACCTTTTTCGGGAAGAGGGGAGGGGGAAGGGGTGTCGGGGCATGGAGTGTGTCCGGGGGTAGGGGTTGCAGTATGTCTTGAGGGTAGGGGGTGGTGCACGTGTAGGTGAAGTATATGGGGTATAGGGGTGTCGTGTGGGGGTGGGGTGAGGTGGTTGTGAGTGTGGAGTGCCTGGTGTCGGGGGGGTGGGGTGCGTGTAGGGGTCGGGGTGCTGTGTCGGGGTCGCGTAGTGTCGGGGTGTCGAGGCGGCGGGTCGGGTGTGTGTGTCGGGGTCAGGGTGTCGGGGTCAGGGGGTCGGGGTGGGGGTCGGGATGGCAATCCTCGACCCTCGGCGACTCGACCCTCGACCTCGACCCCTCGACACCTCGACCTCGACCCCTAGACCTCGACTCCTTTTCCCCGATCCTCGACCCCTCGACCCTCGACCCTCGACACCTCGATCCGACCCCTAGACCCTCGACTATTTTCCCCTCGATCCTCGACCCCTCGACCTCGACCCTCGACACCTCAATCTCGACTCCTTTTCCCTCGATCCTCGACCCCTCGACCACTCGGCGACCCTCCCTCGGCGACCCTCTTTTTCTACTTTCACTTCTTTTTTCATCGAGACGGCGACGGGGGGGGCAGCGGCGGCGGGCGGCGGGGGGGCGGACGGCGGCGGCGAGGCGCGCGCCGCAGCCGCCGCCGCGCGCCGCCGCCGCGACCGCCGCCGCGCGCGGCGGCGAGGCGCGGGCGGCGGGAGGGGCCGGGGGCGGCCGGCGGGGGCGGCGGTCGGCCGGCGGGGCCGGGGCCGCGGCGAGGCGGGGGGCGGCCGGCAGGGAGGAGGTGGCGGGGGCCGCGCCACGGCGGAAGGGGGCGCGGGCGGCGGGGGGGGGCAGCGCACAAAAGGGACTGAGGAACCGAAAAGAGGACGAACCGAAAAGAGGACGAAATGAGAAAAAACGAACAGACAGCGACGAATCAAAAAGGGAAGAACCGAAAAAAAGAAACGAACCGAAAGGACTAAAAAGTAAAAATAAAATCCAACTAACATACATAAATCAACTAAATCAAAAAACAGCAAGAAAAAAAAAGAAAGAAAAAAAGAGGGAAGAAACCTCACACATAAGGGGCGGAGGGGAGAAGGGCAGAGGGGGAGGATTGAAGGAGATGCGCGGGTGAAGGGAGGCGGGCGGCCTTGGGGGTCGGGGTCGGGGGCGGCGGGGGTGGTGGGGGTCGGCGGCGGGGGCGGCGGGCACAGGGACGGCACGGGTGAGGTGAGGGGAGAGAGACAGAGGGGAGAGAGAGAGGGGTGGGGCGCGGGCGCTGACCGTTTTTTGTTAGGTCAAAGCTCTTTGCCGTCTGCTAGCAGACGGCAAAGAAAGTGGCCGTTAGGCTAGCAGACGGCAAACATGATCTTTGCCATCAGCTCTTTCTTTGCCGTTAGTTTTCTGTAAGCTAATGGCAAAGACCTTCTTTGCCGTCAGCTAGCGGACGGCAAAGAGTTGGCTGACGGCAAAGATCCTGATTCTAGTAGTGTAATGATGATTTTTCATTTAAGAGATTAAATATTTTAAAAACTGAAAATCCAAAAAGATTCCCACATACATGCATGCGATGACGTGGTGCAGTCTGTCTTTTTGTTTGCAAACTGGTCTCAAGTCTCAACAAGGATACATACATACCGTCTCGTATACCATCTGCGTACGTGTGCGTGGGTCTTCTCCACAAGATTTGCACGAGTCGACCGATCGAGAGTTGATAAGCAGGTACACCTACGTAGGTCCGCAAAACCTAATTACGGTCGATCACCGGCCCAACCCGCCCGCATCTTTTTGCCGCTGCCGGCGATGACCATCGGACTCGACGTCACAGCTCCCACCGGCGTCGTGGTCTCAGACTCCACCCTCCAGGCCAGCATTACGAGCGTGCACCACGTGCTCAAGATCCAGGGATACTCATCGATGATGAAGAGCTTCCCCATCGGCAAAGCCCTCCGATCGGAATCCTTCCGCGGTGGAGGCCGCACTAGCTGGCACATCAACTTCTACCCCAACGGAGAAAGTCGCGAGAGCAACGGCTTCGTGTCCATCCTTGCTGTTATTGATGCTGCCTACCTCGCCGTGAAGGCAGATATCGGGTTCGACATGCTCGACTCCACCGGGGAGCTGCTGCCGCTACGCTAAAGCTAGTAGCGACGTGTGCAATTTTCGTCTCGTCGGCGCTTACTGGGGCTACGACAAATTCATCGCGAGGGAGGAGCTGAAACTCCTCGACAGTTTCTCGGTCAGGTGCAACATCACAGTCATGGAGTTCATTGCGGGCGGTGCCGCTCCTTGCCCTCGTCCTCCACGGCCCGTCGTGCCACCGCCTGATTAACGTCGTGAGCTTTTGCAGAGCGAGCAGGGCGCGGACGTGAGGTTCCTAGTCGGCGGGGAGACTTTCGCCGCGCACCGCTGCGTGCTTGCGGCGCGGTCGCCGGTGTTCAAAGCGGAGCTCTTTGGCGTGATGAAAAAGAGCAGCGCCGCCGACATAGATATCCACGGGATGAGGCCCGAGGTATTCAGGAATCTGCTGCGGTTCGTGTACACCGAGGAATTACCACCCCTGACAGAAGAAGAGCAGGATGAGGCTGCTATGACCCAGCATCTCCTGGAAGCCGCCGACAGGTATGGCATGGAGAGGCTCAAGCTGCTCTGTGAGGACAGGCTGTGCAAGCACATCAATGTCAGCACGGTGGTGACCACGCTGGTGCTAGCTGAGCAACATGGCTGCCCTGGGCTCAAGGAGGCATGCTTCCGGTTCCTCCTCAATTCCTCTTCAACCACACTGGAGGCAGTCATGGCAACTGATGACTTTGACAATATTCTTAGTAACAGCTGTCCTAATCTATTGAAAGAGTTGATGTCGAGGCTTGCTTCCTCTGCCTCTATCCACGATTGGCAAATAATTGATCGATTGGAAAAGGAAGACGACCTTACCCTCAGCACAATCGAAGGGTGTGAGCTCCCTGAACCGAGTCACGGCGTCTTGCCTTGGGGAGCGGGAGCACCAAAACGCATGCCTCTTTAAGCCTCCAACTCCGACTTAACATCGTCAAGCTGAGTTCGGAGGTTAGAAGAAACATAGCAGCTGCCGCCTTGCTTCCTCGCGTTCTCGACAGTCGCCTCACCCAAATCTTAGCAGCCGGCTCCTACCTCCGGTCTCCCATTCCTCTCGCAGCTGCTAGAGACTAGTAGTGGTTGGGCGAAGTCCGACATTTGTCAATGCAGGCGACCGCCGGGAGCTCTCTCCTCTGGCGGCCTTCGGCAGAGATGCGAAATATGGGCGACCGCTTATATAAGACGGATATGGTTGTGCAGCGGCGGCGGCGTTCATTGTTTTGTTCGCTTTAAAGTTTTGTTTTCTTTTACTCATTCTAGACATACTTTCAGCTTTTTATGGCTTTGCTCTTTGCCAGCGTAATTTTTCGCGTGCTTTGTATTCCTGAAGTCAATAAAATCAACCATTTCATGAACGGAGTTCGGATGTTGCTAGCTATACTTCACATCACAAAATTCGGTTGTGACCGTCCAGTTTGTGATTCTCTACGTCATCAACACACACTAGATGACCCATCACACCATTTAACCAAATGGTGCGAAAGCCTAATTTAAACCAATAACTAAATGCAATTATTTTGATCAATTTAGAAGTGCACGTAGGTATTTATCATATAGCGGCATTTTAATTTGAATGTATATGACCTTTCGAAAAACACGAAGGTTTCATATCGTAGATAGCCAAACAAGCATGTTGCGTCAAATGGCGCAAAATCCTAATTCAAACCAAGAACTAATTGCAAATATTTGCTTAATAGAAGATTGCCTTGCGTCCCATCGTTTGTCATATGAAGTCACTAGCAGGCAGAAGGCGCGGCGGCACGCTGCGCCCGTGATTGAGTCAATGCGTGCGTCGTTTTCTACTCCCTTCGTCTCAAAATTCTTGTCTTAGATTTGTCTAGATACAGTTATATCTAATACTAAAACGTGACTTGATACATCCGTATCTAGACAAATCTAAGACAAGAACTAGATACATCCGTATCTAGACAAATCTAAGACAAGAATTCTGGGACGAAGGGAGTATTTTGAGTGGTATTGCGATCGAGCTTTTGTAGACATCATCTAAATTAACCCTCGCCACACTTTGGAAACTACTTTTCTCTTTCGGAAAATAAAGGAACTGAAAACATAGATTATACTTTCAAGATATTCACATGTCCCCACTGTAACCAGTCTGCTTGAATAAAAAAAAACAGTAAGACAAATGTTTCTTAAATCTAGCATTGTCTTAATGGATTTTGATGCCACAAGTTCTAAAGTGGATGTAGTCTTACCTTATCTGATCCACTGAGGTACTAGTTAATTCAGACTACTGCACTACCAACAACTGAGATTCGCTAAATATCCTTTTAACATAATAAAAAGATGGACAAACTGGGGAGACATATCATACTGTATACGTACACTTCTTACTCCTGGATTCAAGTTATTTCTTGTGATACCACTGCTTGGATAAGTTATGATATAAGATAAGCTGCATGGTATAACCTGACAGCAGAGTGTTCTGTTGAATACGTTTCTCAAGTTCTGAAAAGGGAACACACTGTAGGCAAACATTGGGAAGTTGTGTAGCTGATGTCTACTGCCCTGTATCTTCCTGGCTTTGAATATGTCAAAGCGTTCAATTGTATACACCAGTCCTTGAATCTTAATTTTAAACAGATGCAACATGTTTAACGGTGTCGCTCCTTCTAGTGTTGTCCTGAGATAAAAATTCAGGAACACATCATGCAATTTTTTATAATGCGCACAAAAGGCAAGCATGGTTACAGGGTTCACCTTGCAATCCACCATAACAAAGTTTAATCCGTAAAGCTTCGCCCCCCCGGCATTTTTTGCATCTATTTATTCAAAGCAATACCCTGTGTGAGGATATAATCACACTTTAAGGGTCCCGCAGATAAGCCATGATTTGCATTTGTTTCTGTGTTATTACAAAGAAATACCTTGGAATTTGCATCGGATTTGCATTTGTTTGCAGTAAGCAATTGGCTTCACAAAGCATAGGTGTCCACAATCTCTTCTTGCAAGATGTCACCATTGTTTTGAGCTTCAGAATGCACAGCATGCAACTCTGCAACACATTGGCATATACTCCCTCCGTTCCTAAATATTTGTCTTTTTAGAGATTTCAAATAAACTACCACATACGGATGTATATAGACATATTTTAAAGTATAGATTCACTCATTTTGCTCCGTATGTAGTCACTTGTTGAAATCACTAGAAAGACAAATATTTAGGAACGGAGGGAGTATTATTGATCAACTTGCCAATAGAAAAATCAGGAGGTAAGGTCTTGTATGAGCGGAGGCATTTATCCTCAACTATTCTGAAGACCTCGTTTAATATTTCTTCCAGAATTCATTGAGAAATATATAAAATGGACAACACGAATAGTAGTAGATTTTTTTAGGCAAACCATAGCAAAGTTCCAATCTTGTGAGGCCAGACCACTAAAAGAATGCCACAGATTGGATGCGTAGGTAAAAAGTGGAGAAGATACCTTCCCATTGTAGTCTTCATTTCAGGGATGCCAACGTTCGCATGTCACCTTGTTCAACTCGTGTTTTAAAAGCTAGTGCACCGTGTATTTCATGAAAACTTTGATTGGCGCACTTCAGGCTAACCGTTGATAAAATAATTAAGGAGTGTACTGTCCTCTTGCGTGTACATTTTTCCGTGACGTAAATTCTACTGTAAGAATTGACCAACACATCAGTGCAAAATTCCTTTGAAGTACTGAATTTACCGTTGTGTATCTAATCTCTGGAATGTTTGATCTGCAACTTAAAGGTAGTTATTTATAGCCTATTTGTTGCCAAAACTTCTGTACTGCAAATGTACTGATTTTTGTGTAACAAGACAGAAGGAATGTATTTGCAAGGAAATATGATCATAGACAACCCTGGAAAGAACTTGGAAAACGTAAAACTGTCATTAACTACAATGAAGCAATTTTGTATCCTAAAAACAATTGGAGCTTCATACATGAATAGTGCTACTATATGTGGAGAACATATATAGAGAAACACAGAGCATTGTACAGCAAAAAATATATAAGGAAAAGATGTTTGGCACGAAAAGAAATTGAATTATATAAGTAATACATGATACCACTGTTTATAAGTCCATCCCTGTATTTTCCTTGTGCCTAGACTGGCAGCAACTTGCACATGCAAACACCCCCTGTGTAAATCAGCATTTAACTGAGATTTCTTTTCCAGAAAACACACCAAATGCAGCCTCCCCTTAAACCATGCCCCTTTATATGTTAGTGATGAGTTGAGAAAGATAGGGAGAAGCAGAGGCAGGTAGTTGGGACATCGGCCAGTCATTGGGACAGCTAGACGTTGGCTAGGGAGGGGAAGATTCTGAAGTCTTGTAGGAATAGTTGATGTTTTAATCAAACTTGGAGAGAATTATATTAAATCTTGTTTAGAAATATCTTAATCGCAGAGTTCAACTTTTGACTACACTGAAACTTGGTAACCTCGACACATAGTCTATAAAGCATTTCCCTACTTAGGTATCATGTGGAGCTTCATAGTTCAGGTTGAGGCGGATTGAGCTAGCAGTTAATCACCCGACAAGAGAGGATGAATTGCCGGGTGGACTCTTGGTTTGCGCTCTTAATTCCTAATGCTACTCCTACTTCCATTGCTATTGTCTGCCTGCTATGTTCCATTGACAGGCTGTTCAGACGACGTTGACACAGACATGTAATTTGCAAGAATTGATGGATGCAATGGACATGAGCGAGTTACCTCAGTCAGTAGGTGTTGGGTTTGATGGGGACGTATGCGTCCACGGACGCCCGGGACATTTGCTTCCCACCTCTAGAGTTTGTTGCACTGATATGTGCTTGCTCCCACTATAGACAGAAACCCCCCAAAAAAAACTTTAGCTTAACTTTGGGAAAACAGCAAATGTACCCATGGAACTGAAAAATGTAAATACCTCATTCCTAGTTGTTGAGCCAATGTACTGCTATTTCCATACAAAACAATTCAGACGTGGTACTGCTATTACATGGAGCATAGTATACCTCTAGATATCCTGGGAGTAACATGGCGGTAGAATTGTCTATACTCAAGAAAGAATGAAAATTAGAAAGAATTGATGGCCAGATCTACATGAAGTTTAGATGGAGCAGGTGAAGAAGATGGGTGTGATGCTAACCTCTGAGCTGCTGTTTGTCAATCTGCCCAAGGAGTTGCTCGTACACTTTGTCAGGCTGTCATCATCATACATTAATCAGTAGAAACAAATGAGGATGACATGAATGAGTCGATTAATTAATCAATGCCAAATAGAGCAGATGCATTCAACATTAGAATTTCCGAAAATCAATGGAAAGAAAAAACCAAACCAATTGGTGATTGTGTGGCTCTTACCTTGTCAAGGCCAAGCTGCTCCTTGAGGGGTACCTATGGACCCAGCACGTGCTCTGCCTCATCGCCTTCGTACTCCTGAACTTCCTCCACATCAGGGTCGCTGGTTCGCTCCTTCTTCTTATTGTCCATGTCGGGACAACGCGCGGAGGCATGGATCAGAGGAGGCATCGGTGGTGTTCAACAGGGCAGCACAACAGTGTCCAAGAGGGCGGCACCATGGCGGCCCATGTAGTCGCGCGGCGAGCTTGAGCAGGTTTAGGGTTAGCCTCACATTAGAGACAGGGTGGCTAGGATTTGCGAGGGAGTTGCTTCGGGCGACCGTGGAGGGGATCAAGGCGATCTGCCCGGTCCAAGAGGATGAAAAGGGATGACAGGAGATGCGGCACGATGGGGATGGAGAGGATGAAGTGACCGGCAACGGAATCAAACCGCGGCCATGTGAGGTGCGTCGATGACGGCCATCGGTGGATGGCGGCGACGGACGGTGGCGGGGCAGCGAGGGGTGGAGGCGGCGAACAATCCACCGCTCAGTTCACACAGGGAGAGAGGGGCGACGATAGAGGGGGCAGAAAAAAGGACCAGGGCTCAGTTTTTGGGCGATTCTTCCAGAATCCAGAATCTTGAGGATCACCCCTTCCCTCAGCTTCTCCTAGAATCTTAAACCTATATTTTTTTGACAATCCTAGTTATGTATATCCTAATTATCTAGGATTGTGAAAGAAATATGAGTTTAAGATTCTAGGAGAAGCTGGGGGAAGGGGTGATTCTCAAGATTCTGGGAGAATCGGCCAAAAGAACTAGGCCCAGATAGTGCGCCTCAGTCCAGATACTAGATCGGGAGCGCGCCTTGGCGCGAGGGTGCCGGTCCCAACATTTTGGTGAAGCAAGTAGTGCTAAGTTAGTAGAAATCTGGGTTTAGCATATGAATTCAAACATGATAACAAAATAAAGTGAAGAAGAAACATTCGTTTGTGACAGAAGAAAGACATAATGGAGTTCAATATTGTTATGAGATTATAAGGCAACATCGAGTTCAGCGTATTCATAAGACCACAAAAGATAACCACTCGTTATTAAGTCCGATAAAAGTAAATAAAAATAGGAACATAATGGAGAACCCGTGCTTTTAGCACAGAGAACTATTATCTTTGACATAGAACCTGTACTTGTGGATTAGTAGGCGATATGAGCATGTTGCTGGAGAGTGCATTGGAATTTTACCTTTGCTTTCAGTATAGTTGCTCAAATCTTGACGCATCAAGTTTGGCAAAATGCAATAGATCAAAAGCTATGCAGTATGATAAATCAGAATTAGAGCGAGTTATTTACATAAAAAGCAACACACTCCACAGGTCTTTATAATTAGATCAAGTCATTTGTGCAGAAAGAGAGAGAGACTAAAGTCTGAGAAATGCATTAGAGGGTAGTTGTACAGTACAGAATACATATCCCATTACTCTGGACAGAAGTGTAGAAAAGCACAACCACACTGATTGTGTTCTATGAGTACATCCATAGACGATAAATGACTCTACGAATTCCAAGATGATCCAACATGATATAAAGAATGATCCTGGCCGAGATTCTCACAATAGTATGGTCAACCTGAGTCGTCGAAAATGGTTTAGAGACAACTTAGATAAGTGGTTGAAATATATAAGCAATAAAGAAAGTACATGCACATGACAAGAGACCAATTCCAATTGGATTTCTTGCACAAACAAAGATACATGATACAAAGCCTTTTTACAAAGCAAGTTGATAACTTTCGGCAAACCTTGTGGACGAACCCAATAAGAACCTAAAACTTTGAAACCATATTCTGCTAGGTTTCTTTAATTCTTTTCAACATGAGAATGCAAGAAACTCATTTCCTTGTGAAACCTTAGACGTTAATGGATACCCCATCAAGCTAGCATACACAGTTCATCTATAAAATCTACTCCTATTAACTAAATCAAGCTAGCATACACAATTCATATCCAAATAGGATTACATCTCTTGGGGTCTGGTTACCCAAATCCAACCAGAGATCCTCACATGAGTTGGGGGTGTAGAAGAGCAAAAGGAGCTTACTTGCAAGAAGAAGCCAGAGTCCAGGGTCAGGCAAGTGCTAGACATGTCGTCACAAGCACCATTGCAACTCCTGATCCATATCCCCTGCTTTGCCGTATGATGCCACTTGAAAATAGAGTAAACTGGGAGGGAAAAACACTACCTTTCATACCCAGGTGGGAGGGAAAAAGTCAATTAGTGTAGAAAAAAGAGACTCTTCTTGAAAGAACATCCAATTTTACGGGTCAGTGGCAAAGCAACACTACAAACAAAACAAGGAATAAACAATTAGTGCAGAAAAGATAGACATTAATATCTTGAGAGTGCTTAATTGCACTACCTATATATTCACACTCACATATGTAGTCGAATTTTTTCAAAATTGAAACATTATTGGCATCACTACATAAAAGTGAAGAAATGAAACTTTTTGATGCAGTGAACTTATATCTACAACTTCAGTAGACCACATATGCAATCTCGTTGGTGCGAACTTACTGACCAAGAGACAAATTGAAATAAACCGTCACTAAATTCAGATAGCATATATAGGTTCATGTGGTTGTACATAGGTATGAATAGAAGTCAAATACACTATGGAAAGTATAGGTTCATCCTACGCCACCATATGTTATTTTGCATCTACTGAGACACGCCAGCGTCACCAACTTTCCTTGCGACAATGGCAGTAAAAATTGTTCAAAATTTACCTTCAGTAGTACAAACAGCAAGCAGATCAGCGACCAATTGCTTGCATGATGACAACCGCTGTACTGACAATGTTCTTGACAGCAATTACATGAGTCTGCAGAAAGTGTAAATAAGAATTGTTTCACATTTTTTAGACAAAACATGAGTAATTCATTGTCATCGACAAATAAAACATTCAGTGTGTTGCAGGTTTCCATACGAGAGCAGAAGAAATTCCATTATAGTGTATAGCTTCCAATATCTATGTACGTTCCTTGACTGAATACAACAGGAAGAGTATAAATCTGCTGTTAATCAAGAGAATGAGGCTAAGACCGACCATGGACTTTCAAGTAGTAAACCACGATTCCAGATTTATGACCCTAATAGATCAAGAAAGAGGGGAGAACAGGGTTTTGCACAAGAATAATACCTTCCATAGGAGCCCAAAAATAATAATTCTTGCATCGCATGGTTCAACATCTTCAGCTTGAAGTCGTTCGTGATCCTACGACAACAACCATGAAACGAAAAAAAATCAAAATCCAAAGTAAAGGATTGCAAAAATGTCACCACAAGTAGAAATGTACACATACAAAAAATACGATGCCAATTCACGGAGGCTGGAAGGGGCAAGAAGTTACTGGAGTTTTCCGTGTGGCGGCGATGCTTGCTGCTCCTACACCCATCCAACCAAAGCAAGGGAACATTTCTGTAGGTCAAATAAAATAGTCTAAGAAAACATGCAACTATATACAACATTAGTGGGAAGTAAACTAACATAGTCCTCTCTGAAGCAAGCATGTAGCAACAATGAGCATAAAAGAGACACGGGAGATGCATAACTGAGATTAAAATCAACCTTTTCATCTTATTGGCTCTGCACTAGAAGAGGAAAACACAGCATCCAATTTTGAAGCCTTAGCTAATTTATTTTTGTGGTACCAACTAATGCTAAACCAAAGTCAGTTAATAAGAATTGTTGTCTGATGAAACTACACCATATGGGGACAAGAGCCAACACCTCAGAACCAAAACATTAGCATTTCACATTTGTGTTTCTACCTTTCTCTATTGGCTTTAGGAGTTTATGTACCTGAACTGTGGCCCTATAATTCCTATAATTAATGCAACTGTTAATTTTTTGCCTCTGCTCTAGTGTGAGGATTCATAATCAGTGCCAAAAACATACTGTCGGATCTAGTGTGAGGATTCAAGATATGTCCCAAAAACATACTATAAGGTTATGTTCTGTAATAAAAGAGAAGTGCCTGACACACAAATAGATGCATTATAAACAAAAATTCTCAGGTTCTTAACTTCTCAAGTAATCAATTTTCAACCACATGTTATATTCTTTAAAAGGTGTGAGTTGAAATGTGTAAACTGAACCAGGACATTCCTTTTTCTGTAGTACAAATAATTCCCTATGCACTCTTGGCCTTCTTCTGTCCATATAAATTATCAAGCACTTTCAGATTTCTCAAGCTCTGCTTCTCTCTAACAACATGACCATTACCCTACTTATTCAATCGATTAACTCTGAACATGTTGCCAAAATCATCCAACGAATGGCAGCAAGTCGGGCAGAGAGGATGGCGCTGGTCTCACCTATTTGTTTTCTTACCGAGGAAATCTTTGTCCTGTGAAGCAAAAAAAGGAAGATGCAAATAATCACTTGACGAAACTAATCAAACCAACAGATTTATTTTCTGGAACACTTGCCTTCCAGATTAAAGTCTAAAATTTCAGAATCTTAGGGCGAGTCTAAAACAAACCTCCCAGCTCTTGACAGATCATGTCCATTTGACAATGTGTCAAGGAAAACAAGAGTACGTGCCTAACAGAACGGTGGCAAGCTGTCAGGTTAATGGCCAAATATTATCTATGCGTGAACAACTAATATTTGTAGCTTGATGGCTAAATATATATCGAGTCTACTATTATCCATATCAAAAAATCATTACCTGATTCAACTATAAATTGCATGATCACAACCAAAAAAGGAATAGAAAATATTAAACTCACCTTATTTGTATCTGCTTCCAAGCTGCCTGGTCAAATTTAACAACACATCTACCACCTAGTCAAATAAGGCAAGCACCAATTAGTTGAGCTGCAAACAAGATAATAATTCGGTGTGACAGAATTCATCCTACTTTCCCAAATATAGTGAATATAAATCATACATTCAGTTAATGTTTATCATACTGCAATAAATCATACACCCACATATGACCCATGAAAAACTATACATAGGAAGCAACAATGCTAGAGACAAAATCAAATCGAGAGAGACAGGTAGAGAGATGTGGAAGAAGGGTGGGGTGTTGAGATCTAACCGGTATTCCAGGTGAAAATTTCAACTGATGAGAGATGGAAATCGTACAACCCACAGCAACTTGTCACCTAACAATGCATCCACGGACCTTTTCTGCAGGAAAAATCGAAGAACGCCCACCCATTACAATGTGAGAATCACAAATATTGCCATTAGAGATAACAGAAGGGACAATACATGTAACCAATGCTGGCTCAACTAAATCATGTGCATCTCAGAGGGATAGAATACCAACCTGCGGGCGGACGTCACACAGAGGGATAGAATATAAAGAATGATTATTAAGTAACCAGGTACATAACAAAAATAAATAATGTCTACATAGTAGCTCATCTATCTGAATACAGCCACACTGATTTCGATGTACATTTTAGGAGCAATGGAAAACCAGAAAAACAGAAACAACTCGCTGCTAACATAAGGAAAAAGGAGAGCACCATATAAGCAAAAAAGAACAAAGCAAAATGAGACAAATAAGCATGTCAGTGCAGCACCCAGCATTCACGGCGACATGGAAGTGCTCTCTGAACTACAACCCAAAATAAACACATGTAGTTTTCTCTAAATGTTAACAGATGCATGGTTTGAAAATTTTCTCACCCAAACAATAACTCAAAACCAACCCATCTGGATCTAGGACAACACATTTAAATCCTAACTAATCAGGGTAATCATTCTTAACAGTAATCCACAACTACAAAAACAAAAAACAAAAAACCATAGTGGTCCTAACAGGCATGAGTGATTAGCAAAAAGGGGAACAGGACTGAGATACTTACATAGAGTGAGAGAGACATATATCCTCACAATAGCACCACCATGCTCAGCGACTTGCAACTACGGCTTGCTGCTCATCCGGCGGACAAGACAACCAGCTCTCACTACATGGACGACTGTCGATTTCCTGTATGGAGCAGCAGAAAAAGGGGATCAAAACTATGTGTGTATGTACGTCTGTGAGAGAGAGAGGAACCGGATGCATTACCTGCACGCACACAAACACGAGGACGACGGACGCACGATGATGAACCCTACGGAGCAGCGGCGTGAGCCTGTGCTACTCCGGTCGATGGCGACGACGCCCATCATCGCTGTCGTGCTCGACCTCACGCACACACGGCTAGGGTCTGTATCGTGCCCATACCCCAGCGTGTCCAGGGCGCTCACCATTGACAGTAGTAGCCCCGGCTTCGCGGCGCAGTAGATCTCCACCCATGTGTCCTCCTCCTTGCGCTCCGCCTCGAACTGCAAGCACACTCAGTCAGTCTTGGTCACCATTGTAAGCTACAGCAGCAACTGCTCCACTGGTGACAGTGAACGGCCTAACTAACTTGCATAAATAAAAACAACTCTTGCATAATACCTGCAAAGCACAATCTTGCTCTTACTCACAAAGCCAATCAAGCCCATAACATTAGCAGACCCTCATTATCGGTGAATGTACCTATTCAATATTCAATTATCAATCTGTATGCACTTCAGTACCCTACCTAGTGAATGTATGTAACCTCATAGTTACCCAACATTCTTCTTGGCTTGGACTCAGGTGGCAGACCATTATGCAGCAGCTGCTGCTACTGCTAGAACTACATACAGTATCTAACAACACACAAAGCCAATCAATGAAAAGGGCTCCAGTTTTTACCTGGTAAAGGCCGATTACGAGGCATTCGTATAGCTAGCTAAAAAAAACCTGGCAGCTTTCTGAATAGAGTAATATCATGAGAATTACTGAAGATACCGTTAAGAATTACTGAAAATATCATGAGGCAACGCTGTCAACAACAGCAGTCCACGCCAAACCTATAAGTAGCAGACAAATTCAGAAAGGAACAAAAAAACTGGCAGGAATCTAGACATGCGGTTGAGCCTCTCACATGGCAACAAAAAATACCAAGGATCCAAGTAAATCCCCTAATCCATCAAAGGAATCCGACCATATACAGCCTCGAGCAGCTAATGCATCCACAAAAGCATTAGCCGCATACGAGCAGCCAACACATCTAAGAAACTACTGAAGCCGCACATAACAACAATTCCACAAATATTAGACCGCTAGATAGGAAGGAAAAAGGAGAGCTCACGGACCAGAAGCCTTGCAACATCTCAACGCAGCAGCAGTCGGCAGGACGGTCGAATCCTCGACGAACGGAACAAACAATGGCTCTTCAGAACCTGCAACGAAATCCCACTGAGACCCTGACCAAACCAAAAGTAATAGAGAAAATCAACCATGACAATTGAACAAACACCTCACCCAGGGGCGGCATGCGCAGGAGCCATCGAAGAACGAGACGCTCGAGCTCGGCCATGGTCGGGCCGCCGCCGTGCTCAACAACGCACCGCCGCGCCCGGGCTCGAGCTCGGCCACGGCCGCCGCCGCGCCCACACGCCTAGGCTCGAGCTCGGCCACGGCCGCCGCCGCGCTCACCAACGCGCCCACACGCCCAGGCTCGAGCTCGTCCATGGCTGCCACCGCGCTCACCAACGATGTCCTCGTCGGCAGTGATGGCGGCATCCCTTCTCCCGTTGAGGCGGTCGCGAGGGAGGGCGCTCATCCTCCTGCCCGGTCCAGATGGGGAGGAGGAGGGAGGCGACCCATGACCTTCTTGCGCTCCTCCTGCCCGGTCCCGATGGGGAGGAGGAGGAGGGAGGCGACCCGTGTAGAGTTGACCGGGGGCGTGGCGGCAAGCGACCCAGAGCAGTGAGTGCGAGCTTGATGGGGGGCCTATGGGGAGGAGGAGAGGCGAGGCAGGGAGGGTGCCCGACGGGAGGGGAGGCACAGAGGAGTGGCGGCGGCGGCTTGGGCTGGAGAGAAGGGGAGGAGCGAGAGCGACGGCTGCGCGAGAGATGCGAGGGAAGCGAGGGAGGGTGAGAAACCCTAGCCGTCTCACCCGATTGGGGATGAGGTTGCAAATCGGGGGAAGCCATCTGGCGTTGAGTTTGTGAAATCTCAGAAATGCCCTCGGCGGGGCAGTGTAATTACGCGCGGTGGCACGAACTGGATGAAACTATTCATTGCCACAGTGTTTCCTTTCGATCCGACGGTTGAGTTCTCTTCTTTTTGTGATCCGATGGCCAGAATCGCATCAAGCAAACGCATCTAACGACCAGAATCGCCTGAGCTCTGAGGAGGCCCGGTAGAGCCCGTCTCTCTTATTTCTCGATTTTGGCCGCCTCTGTCATCAGCGGTTAAACCCAAGGAGCGTAAAGAAAAAAATCAGGACTGAACCAAGACGTGGCAATCAGATTCATGTGGACACGCGGCAGCCCGTTATAAATCACGCCCAGTACTCCAAACTCACGAAATCGTCGCTTGCTTAGCCGCTTTAATACTTTGGTATATAAGGCTTGGAGAGTTCGGGCAGTCGTCTAGACAGAAATCCTGGGCACAAGGGCATCTATTTGACATCGTTGGTATTAGGGAAAATTTTGTTTTTGCCGCTCTACTTTTTGTCCACTTTACTTATACCACTCTAGAATTCGACATCTCATTTTTGCCACTCTTAGATTTTGACAATATATCACAAATATCATTCTGTTACACATCTGTTAGTTGACCATTTATTCTAGCCAGTTGACCATGAAAAGACCTGTCAGTATTTGCAAAAATGACATTAGTTGCCCCTACTGACTTGTGGGGCCATTTGTAAGTGACCCATACACAAAACTCTACACACCTCAAGTAAAAGAAAAATTTACACACACGAGCAACCACACACCAATCCCCATCCAGAGAATGACCTAGCCATATCCATCCATGCCGCCGCGTCCGCATGCCCCGGCGCGCCGCCGCCGCATCCAGACCCCGCCATCCGCCGCCGCATCCACATCCCCTCCAGCATCCCCTCCGTGGCGCCCTGATCTTGCCTCGCCGACGCAACCCGCATCTCCGGTCTCCCCTCTGCGGCGCCCTGCTGTGGACTCGCCAACGCTTCACGCATCTGCAGCCTCCCCTCCGCGGCTCCCTTCATCGGCCTCCCTCCCCAACGCAGTCCACACCAGCGGCCTCCCTTCCTCCCCCCTGAGCAGCTCACACGGGATGGAGGGAGTCGCGCCGTCGGCCATGGCGGCAGGGGCGGCCCAGAAGACCTCAAACCTGCGGGTTCCTCTCCCTGATGGGCAAGTGTTCAATTCCTCAAATACCTAGTTGGTTGGATCTGTAGCATTTTATTTGTTAGAGTAAATTTCTTCTTATGCTCCTACTAGTTGGTTGGATCGAGTTTGACCTGTTCATGGGGATGCTGTTTTGTCTAGTTGTACGCATGCTCTGATTCGTGAGTGCATAACAAGAACAATTAGGGATTCGTGAGATCTGATAGTGAAGCAACTAGTTTAATAATTCATGTGAGATGCAAGCAGTTGGTTCATTTGATTTCTGATGGAAGTTGCTAGTAGGGGATATTGCAAGCAGAGTTCAGAAGTAGTACTTCAGAAGTGTGCTATGTAATAACAAGGAGAAATGGTTTTGCTTGATGTCTCTCCAGGAAGTGTACTTTAGAAGTGTACTTCAGAAGTCTGGTCATTACCCAGGCTGCTTACAATAGTAGTAAACATGGGATGTTATGGCTTCACACACTACTACACTAGTTCATTCAGTAATCTGTTACATCAATGCAGTAATTTGTTATCTCATTTGTTTTTATTGTAAAAAGTCATGGCATTGGTACATATACATACATGCTGATTGCATAGTGTAGCACTAGATCAGTAGTAATGTGGGATCCCTGGTAATGTAGAAACAAGATAATGGAAAAGTGCAGAAAAATATATTATTTTGATAATCATATATGTTGATGGCTTAGCTAGCTAGCCTAATTCCAAACTTTTCTGATGTCCAATTTGTGTCAATGTAGGTCTGAGTTGCCACCTTATAAGCTGATTGTGACATACGGGGCGCGTTCTTAAAAGGATTACAAGGGCGACCAGTGCATGGTGTCTTCTTGGAGCTGGAACATTCGTGTAGAGAGGCAGACCAGTTATGATCAACTTATGGGGCTCATGCAGAGTAAATATCCATGGGGAAATGATGAGGGTGTTGTGTTATCAAAGTGGAATAGTAGCAACCAATATTTTTTGCTAGTTCGCAATGATGAAGATGTGGTGAGCATGTATGATGAGAATGAGGAAGACAAGATTATTAAGATACTTGTTCAGTTCTGCAAGAATGGTGAGGAGGAGGAGTTTGCTCCAACCAATCCCACCTTCTCCAGCAAAGGAAGTGCCCAAGCTCATAGTGGAAGATTTAACTCAGAAATCTCAATACGAGTATGAGATACCTGAGGAGAACTTGGCAAGGCAAGAAAAATCCAAAGAGGGCTATGAAGGAGAGGATCATGTTGGAATAGATGAGGAGGACCAGTACCTTGATGGTGGTGAGCTGGAAAATGGAGGCGAGCAAGCCAAAGATGCTGACCATAAGGCAACCGAAGTTGTTTCCCAAGATGTTGAGGAGTATAGTGATGAGCAAGAAGAGGATAGTGATGATCATGAAGAGGATAGTGACGAAGGGGCTGTTAGTGATGAGGATAGTGATGGGGGCATAGTGCATGATACCATGTCGATATTCATTATCAGAGAGTGCTTGCAGGTAGGCGCATAGCCTTGGACCAGATATTTGGCAAGTGGGAGGATAGTTTTGAGTGCTTGCACAATTGGCAAGCTGATGTACTTAGGAAGTGCCCAACAAGTATTGTAGTGATAAATCACAAAGAGAGCGAAGGGCAGCAACGCTTCACAAGGGCATTTGTTTGTTTTAGAGCTTGCATTGATGGATTTATGTCAGGATGTCGACCTTACTTGAGTGTTGATGCCACTGCCTTGAATGGGAAATGGAAAGGACAGCTTGCAGTTGCTTGTGGTGTTGATGGACACAATTGGTTGTATCTAGTGGCTTATGCTGTATTCGACTCAGAGACTAAAGAGAACTGGGATTGGTTCATGGAGAATCTCAAATCAGCTATTTGGCACACCTGAAGGCTTAGTCATATGCACAGATGCATGCAAAGGGTTGGAAACAGCAGTGCATACAGTATTCCCAACTGCTGAACATAGGGAGTGCTTTAGACATATGATAATGAACTTCAGAAAGAAATTCCATGGCAAGGTTTTTGAAGAAAATCTATGGCCAGCAGCGTACACATATTCTCCTGCCAAGCACAATCACCATATGAAAAAAATTATGGAAGCCAATCCGGAAGCTATCGCATACCTTGATGAGTGGCATTCTAATTTGTGGAGCAGAAGTAAGTTCTCTACAGCATGCAAATGTGACTATGTCATGAACAACATAGCTGAGTCATTCAATTCCATGATTAAGAAATTGAAGGGGTTTCCTGTTCTTGAATTATTAAACTCTTTAAGAGAATGGCTAATGGTCAGATTTGAAATAAGAGCTAAAATAGCGAGGAGGTTTGTGCGTGGACTTCTAAAAATTCTGCCAAGGATCACCAACATGATGAACAATAGATCAAGGGGGATAGTGTTAGATGGGATCTCGAGAAGTGATGACTTGAAAGCGGAGGTCACTATAAAGATCCATGGCTATAATTGGAAGCACTATGTAGATTTGGAGAAGTGGGAATGTTCTTGTAGACGTTGGCAAGTAACCGGACTACCTTGCCTACATGCCATTGCATTCATCACAAGTATTAGAGGAGGTCGAGAGATAGATGACTATGTGCATGAGTACTACTCTGTGAAATCATTCGGCAATGCATATGCGAAAAATGTGCCCACCATGACTGATAAGAAACAATGGCCAGTGGTCGATGTTGGGTTCAAATTGCACCCTCCTGTGTTGAAAAAGGCTGCTGGTAGACCTAGGACACAAAGGATAAAGTCAGCCTTTGAGAGCATATCCAAGAGAAGACACAAGTGCAAAGAATGCAAAGAATTTGGGCATATGCTCAAGACATGTCCACTACTTCATCCTGAACGCAAGCGAAACAGGTAATTGCTAGCAAAGAATTGTATATGTGCATGTGAACCTGCTGTTTAGATTTTAGGTGGTCCATATACTTGTGAACCTTGCTGAGTTAAATCTGCTGACCTAGAATTGTACATATACTTGTGAACCTGCTGTAATAATCCATCATCTAATCTAAATGCAAAGAAATGTATAGTCTAACTTAATTCTCTATCTGAAAACTGCTAGGAAAAGAAAAAATGTTGAACCACAAGACATAGAGGACATAGAAGCCAATGACATAGATGCTGAAACTATGGGCACTAGCAGGTAAACATTCTTGTTTTGCTTCAAACTACCCATAATGGTCCAATTTTCCTACTGTCAATTTGCATCTCAACACTCTTACTTTCATTCATTCTCAGTTCTAAAAACAAGAGAAAAGGAGGTGGTAAAAGGGCAAAGCCTAGTCCAGATCCTGAACCATCTAAGAAGACTTCTGCTACACATGATAGTCCAGCAAAGAACACAAGAAGTAAACAATGTCCTCCGTCGAAGAGCACAAGAAGCAAAAAGAAGTTGTGAACCTTCCTGTGCAACTACATGTTATTTTGTGGAGCACTATGCATATGGAACCTTGCTGTGTAGCTGTGTAGCTCATGCTACTGCATGTTATTTTGTGGAGCATCATGCATATGTGAACCTTGATGCGTAGCTGATGCAACTACATGTTATTTTGTGGAGCACCATGCCTTGTTGTGTAATATGCTTAGCTTGTCATGTGGCTAGACCTTACTGAACTATGTTCAACTTGTGTGGAGCTTGCCTTTTGGGTGGTCCATATGCATGTAAACCTTGCTGTTTAGATAAGAATGGTGGATTTGTACTCCTATGAAGTAATTTGTTGATATTTAGAATGTCTTAACCTCTTTACTATGCTACTGGTTGTGATGTTATTATTGTGCTTACTTCTGGTCAAAATAATGTATTTATGTGTAATTATGTGTATTCTTATATTTTCAAATAGGTCATGCCAAAATTTGTAACAAAGCATCTATATAGTGAATCTAGATGTTACTCTAATGGCAAAAGTAATATTTGGCAAAAACAAGAGTGGCAAAAGCAAAACAAATAATCGAGGGCAATATGGTCTTTTTCCTGCTCTGTTTGGTCAAAACGTCCATTGACCTAACAGAATGGCATTTGTGATATATTGTCGGAAACTAAGAGTGGCAAAAGCGAGATGTCAAATTCTAGAGTGGCATAAGTGAAGTGGGCAAAAACTAGAGTGGCAAAAACAAAGTTTTCCCTTGGAATTAAATGAGTAGTTATAGATTGTGAGCCTCATATAAACTAGCAGGACAATTGAGTATTGGACTTCAAGGCTTCAAACACACTTTGGTAGACTAATAAAATGCTCAGGCATCTATTTATGACACATAATAGTTATACAGGTAACATTGTTTGGGCAGCTCGTTAAGTGCATGGCAAGCAGGTAGTTGGAACGAACAATTTAACTATGCCTCAAAGCAAACAAGCTCGCAACATATATACATGCTCCACCGTGATGCCATTATTTTGCTAGAGAAAGAAGATTGGGCTGGATATAGTCTGGGAAGCAGTTTTTAACTCCCCCATCCCAAAATAAGTGTCTCAAGCTTAATACAACTTTAGAGACGAAGGGAGTATTACATTTAGCACAAATGCAAAAGAGGTGACAGTGTGCAGAACACGTGCATCTGGCTCGCGTGTTTGGTATGCTTGCCCGAAGTTGGATGCCGTGGGCCCTGGCTGGCTGGCGTATTTTGAAATATCGACCGGGCTCTTAGACGGCGCAGGATCTTGATGGTTTTGTTTCGCGGATCATCTGGTCAGTTATGTCATGCACGCTTCTTTTCGGGCGTGGGCAGATGCTTCGTTTGGGCGTGTTTTCGAGTGCTTATCTAGCTTTTCGATGCCACTAGCCTGGCCGGCTGTGGCGTCTTGGGGCGACCGTCGGGCACCTAGAACATGTTTGCTTATGGTAAACCACGTGTAACACCCTGTTTTTACTAAACAAATTACGATAAATCATGCTTTTGGACTCTCTTTATACATCGTCTTATCGATTCAAAGAATCAAATATCCAATGCCACGGATGCGTTGGGCTCGTTAAGACTTAGTTGGTTTATGTTTCAGGCATTGATGAAGCGGTCTGGGCTCATGGCGGGCCAAGGTCCCAGCCCCCAAGCCGGTACTAATGTGGCGGAGCGAGAAGTCAGCCTGACAAAATGACGACCCGACACGGTTGATGTGGCGAGGCGAAGCCCCCGGTCCAGCTGACATGACGAAGCAGGTTGGCGGGGTGATGCTGGAACCCCTAGAGTAGGTCGATGAAGTGACGGCGAAGCCCCCGAGCAAGCCGATGTGACAAAGCAAGTCGGTGTCGCAGGGCGAGCAGGTCGATGCCGGAGTAACGACGCGGAGATGTCAGCATAGGTAGGAATCCCTGAAGCGACAAGGTAATGCCAGACCGATAACGGCTCGATGGCAAAGAGCACCTCGGGATAGGCTCAAGTTTTGCGGGCATGTGTTTGAGAACATCACACAACACCCCATGGAAAATATCCTCAATGAGAGGTCATCCGATAATCTGTTCATGAAGAAAAATGAACTCGGGTTGGATTTGTTTTCACGTAGAAAACTGATTCAAAAATAGATGCACTCCTCCCGGAGTTTGAACCGTCAGATCCAGCTCAGATTTTGAGGGGTTGTCGATATGACAATTTCGCATGATCTGAACAGGTGGATCTTCCAAAGGATGTCAGAGTTGGCCACTGGGCTCCTTCTTTCGGGCTCGTGTGGATTTCTGTCCAGATTGACAGGATCTCGATATATCGGCTATGACATGAGATTCCATCGTATCATAATGACAATTTACAAGGTTGTTGTAGACTCAATCCCGCACAACCACACCCAAGGGGTTGTCAAAACGATGCTCGAGGAGGCGAGGCCATCGAAAATGAATGTGTTGTTCAGATAATTTTGCATGGCTGCATGAGGGCAATGTGGACGTTGAACCCCGGCCCCAATCTCCATGGATGGATTTTTCCATGATCTCTGTTGTGATCGAAGTCGATGTTGATGAAAATGCCCATCCGATCCCTAATGATCAGAGATGGGGCATAGTCTTGGACCAAGCCAAGGTGGCTAGCCGGGTCTGCGGCGAACGTGATCGCGCCGAAGATGAAGATATGTTCCGGCGTGTAGATCGCGTCGGATCCGATCTAAACTCCCGTCGCACCATGACGATCACCTAGCAGGACCTGTGGGTCACCATTGGCGGAGCTGAATCAGATAGATCTCGTGGTAGGGGATCCTAAGCTAGGTGTCTTAGATCGATGGTACAGGGACACAAGGTTTTACCCAGGTTCGCACACTCCAAGGAGATAATACCCTACGCCTTGCTCTAGTTATATTATTGCGCTATTATTGCGTTGGGGTGTACAAAGTGCAGGTGATCTACCACGAGATTGCAATGTGTAGATGTAAGATCTATCAACTAGCCGAGCCACGACTTATATAAGACACCGGAGACCTAGGATTACAGGAGTCCCAATTGGGTACATCGGAGAAGAGAAGTCCTTGTCTTGAACATCGAGGCTTCTTGATTTTCTTATAGAATGCCATGGGTCGCCTGAAGTGACCCAGGACGAAACCGATCTAGGGGTACCCAGCCTGGCCAACCAGGACGGGAGTCGACATGGTGAGAAGCCCCTTAGCTATGACACCATCACCCGTGGCACGATACTGCCGAACGGACGGCGTGGAGGGCCTCTTCGCCCTCGACGAGCCCCAGGAGGTGGGTACTCCGGCATCCTTTATATGATTAATGCATATGTTGAACTTATTACAAAATCTAACTTGCAACACATTTGCAAACGGTACAATTTATACTCTACAAGGTTTTATAAATATGGTGACCTAATAATACACTAGAAACCACAATAAAGATATTGATTACACATTATTATATAGATACCTCTACCATGATATTTAATAAAATTAGAATATACATGGACATCTGCACATATATATATATAAGAGTGTGTATGCATGCACTATATAATTTATGGAATTATGGAAAAAATTAAAGATAATTTGTGTTACATCACATAATGTTATAGCATAAATAAATTTTCAATGACATACATTGCAATTGATGATGAAAAACATTGGTTAACCATACCAACTAAATTAGGTAGTTAACTATAACAACTAAATGATAAAAAGTATACTCATTACTTTAGTATGATAAAAATAAGATTAAATAAGTATGAAAGTTTGGTATAAAAACATTTGTTTTCTTTCACCTCGGATTCGGAGCTCTACATCGGCCAAATCTGATGTGAATTTCGTAGTCGCCGCCACTCTCCTTTTGCGGATTGGGCTGGCAGCGGAGGGGTGCATGATGCCTGCCTGGGCAAAGAGGCGAGAAAGAAACGAGCTTGGTCGACGTGGATATCGCCGGAGGCGGTGGGGGGTGGGTGGGTAGGAACAGAGAATAATAGATGTGAGTTGTGAGAGGGGTGGGTAGGAACAGAGAATAATGGTCTCCACTCAACGACAACGCGGAAGCATTTGGTTTGTAATGGGAATCTAGGCTCCAACCTCATCCACGTGAATTTGTGTCCCACGCGACGCGGCCACTCGAACTCTTTGTCTCTGTATTGTATTCTGGTTGTAATGCAATTTTTGCTCCTTTTTTACCCAGCCGAAGAGCCTCAACCTAACGATTGAGTTGATCCTGAGGGCTGCGTTGTGACACAGTGTGCATGAGGTAGCTTTATTTGCTTCAGTTATATTTTTTTCTATAGTTCAGCATTTTGTGTGGCAACGTAGTAATTTGGGTACATTCTTACTGGAAATTAGATTTGAACTAGAGATTAAATTTAATTCCCTCTAGTACAAGAGATGATTGGAGGCTTTTTTTTCTTTTGAACAATCACCGGGGGAGAGGATCCCCACCGATCTATCTTTACCTAATAATAAAGCACGGAGTGCTTCTATTCATCCGTCGTCGCACATTTCTTGAAATCAACCCGCTGTCCCGACTTTAGTGAGAACAGGAAAATGTTTGGTGTTTTGCATAAAATCCCATGAGGTTTCGGTTAATCAACCTGCGGTCTTATTTTAAGTGAGAATAGAAAATGTTTTGCTTTTTGTAGAACCCACCCCCCCCCCCCCCCCCCCCCCCCGCGGAGATTTTGGTTAATAATCCCGCTATCCGTCTAGAAAAATAACCTTTTTTGTATATAGATTCAAATGTTTTTTAATATTCATATATTTTAAACCCTAACTCCAATTTTAACATGTTGTATGTGAAAATTGATTAGAAAAATGTGTAGAATATGAATATGATGTCATTTTTACCCGTTAATTATTTTAAATGTTGTTTAGGGACAGATTCAAATGCTTCAAAAAAACTTCATATATTTTAAACCCTAACTTCAATTTTAACATTTATATATGAAAATTGATTAGAAACATGCGTAGAATCTGAATATAATGTTGTTTCATGTGTTAATAATTTAAAAAATGCTGTTTAGGATGCTACGTTAATCAGTAGTGCACGACCCGTCTTTCTTTCATACCGGTGCCGATATAAATTGAAATGAACACCTCAAGAAAAACAAATTGGAGACGAAAGAAACCATCTATGGCCATGCATATCCGTCGGCGACAGTGGGAAGAAGGATAAATGGCAAGACTGATAAGATGCCATGTTGAAATAAAGGACATGGACCTATTGGGTGTTGGAAATATGCCCTAGAGGCAATAATAAAGTGGTTATTATTATATTTCGTTAATCATGATAAATGTTTATTATTCATGCTAGAATTGTATTGACCGGAAACTTAAATACATGTGTGGATACATAAACAAATACCGTGTCCCTAGTGAGCCTCTACTAGACTAGCTCATTGATCAAAAGATGGTTAAGGTTTCCTAACCATGGACATGAGTTGTCATTTGATAACGGGATCACATCATTAGGAGAATGATGTGATGGACAAGACCAATCCGTTAGCTTAGCATATGATCGTTTAGTTTATTGCTACTGCTTTCTTAATATCAAATACATATTCCTTCGACCATGAGATCATGCAACTCCCGGATACTGGAGGAATACTTTGTGTGCTATCAAACATCACAACGTAACTGGGTGATCACAAAGATGCTCTACAAGTATCTCCGAACGTGTCTGTTGAGTTGGCGTGACTCGAAATTGGGATTTGTCACTCTGTATGATGGAGAGGTATCTCTGGGCCCTCTCGGTAATACAGCGTCACAAGAAGCTTGCAAGCAAAGTGACTAAGGAGTTAGTTACGAGATGATGTATTACGGAACGAGTAAAGAGACTTGTCGGTAACGAGATTGAACTAGGTATGGAGATACCGACGATCAAATCTCGGGCAAGTAACATACTGACAGACAAAGGGAACTACGTATGTTGTCATAAAGGTTCGACCGATAAAGATCTTCGTAGAATATGTAGGAACCAATATGGGCATCCAGGTCCCGCTATTGGTTATTGACCGGAGAAGTGTCTCGGTCATGTCTACATCATTCTTGAACCCGTAGGGTCTGCATGCTTAACGTTCGTTGATGATATAGTTTTATATGAGTTATGTGAGTTGGGGACCGAATGTTGTTCGGAGTCCCGAATGAGATTGCGGACATGACGAGGAGCTTCGGAATGGATTGATATATAGGATGATAGTATTTGGTCTCCAGAAAGGTTTTGGAATGCATTGGGTATTTATCGGATCACCGGAAGGGGTTTCAGGAGGCCACGGGAGCATATTGGGCCAAACGGGCCAACGAGGGAGAGCACACCAGCCCACATGGGGCTAGTGCGCCCCACCTCATGGCGCTGACCCTAGGGAAGGAAGGGAGAGGGCCAGCCCCCTCTTTCCTTCTCTTCCACATGCAGGGAAAGGAAAGGGGGGTGCCTCGCCTCCTTCCTTCCCCCCGTGAGCATAGGAAGGAAGGGGGGGGGGCGGCCAGGGCAGGAGCCCAGGGCGGCCGCCGGCCCTCTTGGGGGCGCCCTAGGCTGCCCCCTCTCCCTCCCTCCACCTATATATATGTGAGGAGGGGAGGGGGCAACAAACACCACGATCCCAAGCCGTGTGCGGCGCCCCCTCCCCCTCTAGTTCTAGTTCCTCCTTCGTCCACGTCCGTTGTGCTTAGCGAAGCCCTGCGGAGAAGTTTCACCACCACCGTCACCACGTCGTTGTGCTGCCGGAGTCATCTACTACTTCACCTCTCTTGCTGGATCGAGAAGGCGAGGACGTCATTGATACGTCTCCAACGTATCTATAATTTATGAAGTATTCATGCCATGTTTACAACAATTTTATATGGTTTTGGTATGATTTTCATGGAACTAACCCGGACTAACGTTGTTTTCAGCAGAACTACTGTGATGTTGTTTTTTGTGCAGAAATAAAAGTTCTCCAAATGCAACGAAACTTTTTGATGATTTTTTTTGGAACAAAAGAGGCACTAGAAGCTTCGTGGAAGGACCAGAAGGTGAAGAAGTAGGGCACAAGACACCGGGGCGCGCCAGGAGGCCCAGGAGCGCCCTGGTGGGTCCAGGAGCGCCCTGGTGGGTTGTGCTCACCTCGAGGCCCATCTTCACATGAAACCGACGCCAAAAAAATCTAGAAATAGAGAAACCATCAGAAATAACCCTAGATCAGAAGTTCCTCCGCCGCAAGCCTCTGTAGCCATGAAAAACCAATCTAGACCCCGTTCCGGCACCCTGCCGGAGGGGGAAATCATCACCGGTGGCCACATTCATCATCCCGGTGGCCATCATGATGAGGAGGGAGTAGTCCACCCTCGGGGCTGAGGGTTTGTACCAGTAGCTATGTGTTTAATCTCTCTCTCTCTTGTGTTCTTGAGATGGCACGATCTTGATGTATTGCGGGCATTGTTAATATAGTCGGATCATATGGTGTTTTCCCCTCTCTATCTTGTTGTGATGAATTGAGTTTTCCCTTTGAGATTTCGTTTTTATCAGATTGAATACTTTTATGGATTTGAGAACACTTTATGTATGTCTTGCTATGAATACCCGTGGTGACAATGGGGTATCATATTGATTCACTTGATATATGTTTTGGCACTCAACTCACGGATTCCCGAGGTGACATTGGGGTAATCTATGCATAGGGGTTGATGCACGTTCTTGTCTTCGTTTCTCCGGTAGAAATCTTGGGGCACTCTTTGAGGTTCTTTGTGTTGGATTGTGTATTATGAATCTGAAATTGTTTGATGCATATCACATAATCAACTCACGGATACTCGCGGTGACATTGGAGTATCTAGGTGACATTAGAGTTGGTTGATGTGTATCATATGGTGTTATTTTAGTACGAACTCTTGGTTAGATCGATCGAAAAGAATAGCTTGGTGTTATTTTAGTACGAACTCTAGGATAGATTGATCAGAAAGAATAGCTTTGAGGTGGTTTCATACCCTACAAACAATTTCTTCTTATGTTATCCGCTAGATAGGAACTTTGGAGTGATTCTTCATCGCACTTTGAGGGATGGTTATATGATCCAATTAGATTAGCATTGTTGAGAGATTGCACTAGCGAAAGTACGGACCCTAGGCCTTGTTTTCAAGCACTGCAATACCGTTTGTGCTCACTTTTACCATTCGCTACCTTACTGTTTTTATTTATTCAGATTATAAAAATATATTTCTACCATCCATATTACACTTTTATCACCATCTCTTCGCCGAACTAGTGCACCTATACAATTTGCCATTGTATTAGGTGTGTTGGGGACACAAGAAATTTGTTGTATTTAGTTGCAGGATTGTTTGAAAGAGACCATCTTCATCCTACGCCTCCCACGGATTGATAAACCTTAGGTCATCCACTTGAGGGAAAATTGCTACTGTCCTACAAAACTCTGCGCTTGGAGGCCCAACACGAGCCTACAAGAATAAAATTGCGTAGTAGACATCAAGCTCTTTTCTGGTGCCGTTGCCAGGGAGGTGAGTGCATGAAGGTATATCTTTAGATCTTGCAATCGAATCTTTTAGTTTCTTGTTTTATCACTAGTTTGGTTCGTAAAAGAAAACTACAAAAAATGGAATTGAGGTGGCCTCATATTATTCGTCTTTATAATGTCTTTCTTGAAAATGATGGAAAGGAAAATTGTGCTCAATTGATAGAAGAAGAATTCTATAAAATGTTTGACAAAAAATCTTTGAATGATGAGCATGATTGCAATGTTGTTGGTATGAACACTTTGAATATCCATGATGCTAATGATATGCAAAGCCATAAGCTTGGAGATGCTATATTTGATGAAGATGATATTTTTAGTCCCCCAAGTTTTGATGAGAAAATTTATTATGATGATTGCATGCCGCCTATTTATGATGATTATATTGATGAAAGTGGGTTTGGAAGAGTGTCAACTTTAGATAAGAATGATCCCACTATTTTGGAGGGTGTTGAATCTTATTTTAATAATTATGAAAGTGGATTTGGAGAGGTCATGACTTTATTTAGTGATGATTCCACTATTTTGGAAGAGGTTTCAATTGATTATGAGAATGAAGTTGCTATCTATGATGATTATGGTGATGACATGTATGCTATATTGAATAATGATAACCATGAAACTTGTCATCATGATTTTAATTTCCAATCACATGATAGTTATTTTGTTGAGTTTGCTCCCACAATTATTGATGAGAATAAATTTGCTTATGTGGAGGGTGATAAAATTTCTATGCTTGTGGATCATGAAAAGAATGCTTTATGTGATAGTTATTTTGTTGAATTCATTCATGATGCTACTGAAAATTATTATGAGAGAGGAACATATGCTTGTAGGCTTCTCACTAATATCAAGTTTCCTCTCTTTATGTTGAAAGTTTTGAAGTTGCACTTGTTTTGCCTTCCTATGCTAGTTGATTCTTGTTCCCATAAGTTGTTTGCTCACAAAATCCCTATGCATAGGAAGTGGGTTAGGCTTAAATGTGATTGTCATGTGATTCATGATGCTCTCTTTATGTTTCAATTCTTTACTTTTATGTGAGCATCATTGAAATCATCATGCCTAGCTAAAAAGGCATTAAAGAAAAGCGCTTGTTGGGAGACAACCCAACACTTTTACATACTGTTTTTGTGTGTTCACTTGATTAAGATACTGTAGTAATCATTTTTTATTACTTTTGTTTCAATAAAGTGCCAAGTAAGGCCTTTGGGATAGTGTGGATGATAGTTGACTTGATTCTATGCAAAAACAGAAACTTTTGCGTCAAGTAGAGAAATTCCTATCTCTTACTGGAACATAAAAAAATTCTTAATTTTTTACAGTTGATGGGTATACAAATTTTCTACGTTTTCTTAATTTTCCAGAATTTTTGGAGTTACAGAAGTATGACCTTAATTCAGATCTTGATGTACTGTTCTGTTTTTGACAGATTTTGTTTTCAATGCATAGTTTGCTTGTTTTATGGTTTCTATGGCTTATATTACTTAATATAATTTGTGGAAATTGTAGAGTACAGTAGGCATTGTGTGATAACAGTTATGAATCTTATCTTTACAGTACCAAAGTGAATGATTTGTCTTTATCATACTAACTCATCTCACGAAGTTCCGTTAAGTTTTGTGTGATTGAAGTTTTCAAGTTTTTGGTGAGATATCGATATGAGGAGAATAAGGAGTGACAAGACCCTAAGCTTGCGGATGCCCAAGGCACCCCAAGATAATATTCAAGGAAGATCCAAGCAACTAAGCTTGGGGATGCCCCGGAAGGCATCCCCTCTTTCGTCTTCAACATTATCGGTAACCTCACCTGGAGCTATATTTTCATTCGTCACATGATATGAGTTTTGCTTGGAGAGTCATTTTATTTTATTAGGATTTTCTTGCTGTTATTTATAATAATGTTTTGCATCTCTTACTTCAATGGAAGTGGCAAGGATAGCCTTCACCATGCTTATTTTGCAAGTCTACATGTTGCTGTTTCAAAACAGAAAGTTTATCGTTGTTGCAAAAATTCCCGAGAAAAGTCAGAATACGATAAAATGTTTAAATTTTTTGCACAATAAGCTATGATAAATTTTCTACAGTGTGGTAAATTTTCAGAATTTTTGGAGTTAGATAAGTATGAATACTCTTGCATCCTTTACAGACTGTCCTGTTTTGGCAGATTGCTGTTATGTTTGCATTGTTTGCATAAGTTTGCTTGGTTAATGATTCTATTTGAGGATAGGACTATTAAATATGCAGAGGCATTTAGTATGCAATGTTGACTAATAATTTTAGTGATTTGCTACAGTAGAGAATGATAAGGTTATTGCATTGATTTATACTAACTTATCTCACGAGTTCTTGTTGAGTTTTGTGTGGATGAGGTTTTTAAGAATTAGGGAAACCGTAATATGAGAGGAATGAAGAAGACACAAGAGCTCAAGCTTGGGGATGCCCAATTCATCCCAAGTTAATAATCCAAGAAGTCTCAAGAACCTAAGCTTGGGGATGCCCCGGTAGGCATCCAACCTTTCTTCATCAACAATTCTCGGTTAGCCTCGGTTGAGCCTAACTTTTTGCTTCTTCACATGTTGTGTGCTATTCTTAGAATTTCATTTTATTTTGTTTTGCTTACTGTTTAATAAGGCACTTAGATCTGAAACTTTTAAATAATAGAGAGTCCTCACATAGCTACCCATTTACTTAACTACTCATTTGATCTTCACTTATATATTTTTGGAGTAGTTTGTCATTTACTCTCATGCTTCACTTAGATTATTTTGAGAGTTGAAAATTTTGAAGAAATACTTATGCTCTCGTGCTTCACTTAAATTTATTTGAGAGCTTGTTAGTAGCAATGGTAATATTTAAATTTGGTCCCAAAGTAATGGATATTCAAGAGGGATATAATAAAAACTTCCATGAAGATCATTGGATATGATAAGTTTGATTCCTTGCAGTAGTTTTGCGATATGGAGATAATAATATGTGAGTCATGTTGGTGAGTAATTATGCTTTAGTAAGAATATTGGTGTTAAGGTTTGTGATTCCCTATGCAAGCACGAAAGTCAATAGTTATGCAATGAAATTACATCCTACTTGTGGTGCATTATTCGGTGGTAGTTATGCTTAATGCTCGTTTATGAGAATTTTTGTTTCTTGGTTGGTTGCTTCTCAATATTTTTGCTAGCCTCCATTTGTACTAAGTGGGAATACTACTTGTGCATCCAAATTCCTTAAACCAAGTTTTTCCATATGAGTCCACCATACCTACCTATATGCGGTATTTTCGTGCCGTTCTAAGCAAATTTGTATGTGCCAACTCTAATATTCAAATAAATTTCCTTTTTGCGTGTTTGTACTGCTCATGAAGCGGTAGGGGGTGGCCAATATTTTTCCATGCTAGATGCGTTATTCTCAAGATGAGTGTTTATTCACTTGTCATTGCACGAGAGTATGGCAAAGGTAATAGGGATGCCCAGTCCCGAAATGAAAAGAAATTTACTTTATGTTGTCAAATAATAAATTCCTTGGAAAGTGTTGGTATGGAGGGCACCCGTGGATACGGCTAGCCATGGATTGTGAAAGAATGGTGAAAATAGGAATAAACTTTATTTTCTGTTTGGGAACCGCCTATGATGTATCTAGCATGGAAAGTATTGGGAACTACTCGATCGTTTTCGTTGGCGGGAAAATCATGCCACCCAAAATAATTTATCTCTCAATTTTTTCTTTGAGCTCTGGCACCTCTACAAATCTCTGCTTCCCTCTGCGAAGGGACTATCTATTTACTTTATGCAATTTTTATTTTTATTTGAGTCTCCATCTTCTCTTATAAAGCACCAACTAGGGAGCACTATGATCATACTTGTGCATTGGATGTAGCTAATATTCGAGTGTGTTTCATGAATGGATCAATGATTGAGCATAATGGGCTAGGGATAGCTTTCTTTAGTGTTGATATTTTGAAAGACATGGTTGCTTGTTGATATGCTTGAGTATTGATGTCCTCATGTCAAATTATAGACTATTGCTTTGAATCATTCAAGTCCAAATATCTATGATAAAAAAGAAAAGAGTATATGATGAATATGATAGGTAGCATTCCACATAAAAAAATCCGTTTTCAATTGCTACTTTATCATGATAAGTTTTATGAGAAAGAGTTGTTGTTATGATGCTAGGAAAAGTGGTTGAAATTATCATTGATCAAACTTGCGCACTTTGCTAGCATTCACACTTCATAAATTATTTCTTTTATCATTTACCTACTCGAGGACGAGTAGGAATTAAGCTTGGGGATGCTGATACATCTCCAACGTATCTATAATTTATGAAGTATTCATGCCATGTTTACAACAATTTTATATGGTTTTGGTATGATTTGGATGGAACTAACCCGGACTAACGCTGTTTTCAACAGAACTACCGTGGTGTTGTTTTTTGTGCAGAAATAAAAGTTCCCCAAATGCAATGAAACTTTTTGACGATTTTTTTGGAACAAAAGAGGCACTAGAAGCTTCATGGAAGGACCAGAAGGTGAAGGAGTAGGGCACAAGACACCGGGGCGCGCCAGGAGGCCCAGGCGCGCCCTGGTGGGTTGTGCTCACCTCGAGGCCCATCTTCGCGTGAAACCGACGCCAAAAAATCCTATAATAGAGAAACCATCAGAAATAACCCTAGATCAGAAGTTCCATCGCCGCAAGCCTCTGTAGCCACGAAAAACCAATCTAGACCCCGTTCCGGCACCCTGCTGGAGGGGGAAATCATCACCGGTGGCCATCTTCATCATCCCGGTGGCCATCATGATGAGGAGGGAGTAGTCCACCCTCGGGGCTGAGGGTTTGTACCAGTAGCTATGTGTTTAATCTCTCTCTCTCTCGTGTTCTTGAGATGGCACGATCTTGATGTATCCCGGGCTTTGTTAATATAGTCGGACATATGGTGTTTTCCCCTCTCTATCTTGTTGTGATGAATTGAGTTTTCCCTTTGAGATTTTGTTTTTATCGGATTTAATACTTTTATGGATTTGAGAACACTTTATGTATGTCTTGCTATGAATACCCGTGGTGACAATGGGGTATCATATTGATTCACTTGATATATGTTTTGGCACTCAACTCACGGATTCCCGAGGTGACATTGGGGTAATCTATGCATAAGGGTTGATGCACGTTCTTGTCTTCGTTTCTCCGGTAGAAATCTTGGGGCACTCTTTGAGGTTCTTTGTGTTGGATTGAGTATTATGAATCTGAAATTGTTTGATGCATATCACATAATCAACTCACGGATACTCGCGGTGACATTGGAGTATCTAGGTGACATTAGAGGTGGTTGATGTGTATCATATGGTGTTATTTTAGTACGAACTCTTGGTTAGATCGATCGGAAAGAATAGCTTGGTGTTATTTTAGTACGAACTCTAGGATAGATTGATCAGAAAGAATAGCTTTGAGGTGGTTTCGTACCCTACAAACAATTTCTTCTTATGTTATCCGCTAGATAGGAACTTTGGAGTGATTCTTCATCGCACTTTGAGGGATGGTTATATGATCCAATTAGATTAGCATTGTTGAGAGATTGCACTAGCGAAAGTACGGACCCTAGGCCTTGTTTTCAAGCAATGCAATACCGTTTGTGCTCACTTTTATCATTTGCTACCTTGCTGTTTTTATTTATTCAGATTATAAAAATATATTTCTACCATCCATATTACACTTTTATCAACATCTCTTCGCCGAACTAGTGCACCTATACAATTTGCCATTGTATTGGGTGTGTTGGGGACACAAGAGATTTGTTGTATTTGGTTGCAGGGTTGTTTGAGAGAGACCATCTTCATCCTACATCTCTCACGGATTGATAAACCTTAGGTCATCCACTTGAGGGAAAATTGCTACTGTCCTACAAAACTCTGCGCTTGGAGGCCCAACACGAGTCTACAAGAATAAAGATGCGTAGTAGACATCAGTCATCAAGCTGAACGTGTGCTGAACGCGGAGGTGCCGTGCGTTTGGTGCTTGATCGGTATAGATCGTGAAGGTGTACGACTTCATCAACCGCGTTGATAAATGCTTCCTCTAAGCGATCTACAAGGGTATGTAGATGCTCTCCTCCTCTCGTAGCTATGCATCTCCACGGATAGATCTTGCGTGTGCATAGAAATTTTTTGTTTTCCATGCAACGTTCCCCAACATTGGGGCCTTGATAACCCACCAGTATAGGGGATCACAACAGTTTTCGAGGGTAGAGTATTCAACCAAATTTATTGATTCGACACAAGGGCAGCCAAAGAATATTTGCAAGTATTAGCAGTTGAGTTTTCAGTTCAACCACACCTGGAGAACTAAATATCTGCAGCAGAGTAATTAGTACCACAGTGGTATGGTAATTGGATAATAGTGGTAACAATAGCGGTGATTGATACGTCTCCAACGTATCTATAATTTTTTATTGTTCCATGCTATTGTAGTATCAATCTTGGATTTTTTATATGAATTTACAAGCAATTATATATCATTTTTGGGACTAACCTATTAACTTAGTGCCCAGTGCCAGCTGCTGTTTTTTTGTCTATTTTTGGTTTTTGAGAATATCAGTACGAAACGAAGTCCAAATGCCACGAAACTTTTTGAAGATTTATTTTCTGAACAAAAGAGACACTAGAAGCTTCGGGAGGAAGTCCAAAGACGAAGGAGGTGGCCACGAGCCACCAGGGCGCGCCCAGGGGTAGGCATGCCCTGGTGCCTCGTGGGCCCACCTTTGCTCCGTTTGACATAATTACGCCTCTATAAATTCTCTAAAATCGAGAAACCAACAAAGAGCCACCCAAAACCCTTTTTTCGCCACCGCAACCTTCTGTTCTCGAGAGATCCCATCTGGGGGCCTTTTCTAGCACTCTGCCGGAGGGGGGAATCCTCCACGGAGGGGTTCTACATCAACCTTGCTACCCCTCCGATGATGCATGAGTAGTTTACCACAGACCTACGGGTCCATAGTTAGTAGCTAGATGGCTTTTTATCTCTCTTTTATCTTCAATACAATGTTCTCCTCGATGTTCTTGGAGTTCTATTCGATGTAATCACTTTTTACGGCGTGGTTGTTGGGATCCGATGAATTGTCAGTTTATGATCATGGGAGACAAGCTTTGTGATGGGTTTGATCTTGCGGTGCTCAATCCCAGTGACAGAAAGGGACATGACACGTATTTGTATCGTTGCCATTAAGGACGAAAAGATGGGGTTTATTCATGCATGAGTTTACTTTGTCTACATCATGTCGTCTTGCTTAAGGCGTTACTCCGTTCTTTATGAACTTAATACTTTAGATGTATGCTGGATAGCGGTCGATGTGTGAAGTAATAGTAGTAGATGCACGCAGGAGTCGGTCTACTTGTCTCGGGCATGATGCCTATATACATGATCATTAATTGCCTTGGATATCATCATGATTATTCACTTTTCTATCAATTGCCCAACAGCAATTTGTTTATCCACCGTATGCTATTTTCAAGAGAGAAGCCTCTAGTGAAAACTATGGCCCCAGGTCTACTTTTATCATATATTAAAATTCAAAAATACCTTGCTGCAATTTTTCTTTACTTTATTTATCTATCTATCACTATGACATTTGATCTTTGCAATTAACCGCCAAGGGATTGACAACCCCTTGTTGCGTTGGGTGCAAGTATTTGTTATTTTGTGTGTAGGTGCTGCTAATGAGTTGTTCCATGATTCTCCTACTGAATTGATAACCTTAGTTGTTAACTGAGGGAAATACTTATCTCTACTGTACTGCATCATCCCCTCCTCTTCGCGAAAATTCCAACACAGCTCACAAGTAGCAGGAAGAATTTTGGCGCCGTTGCCGGGGAGACATCATCAACATCTATCAAGTACCTAGGCATAAACTTTCATCTCCTTGCATTTATTTTATTTGCTTTTGCCTCTCGTTTTCATCTCCCCCACCTCTAAAAAGTTTTTACAAAAATACAACCTATCACTATTAATGAAACAATTTTAACTTTGCAACATGTTATGCAAAGATTAGACGCCATTGAAAATAAAATGCCTACCGTAGAGCATATTGAAAATCTGGATAAAAGATTTCATAACCATGTCACTCAATTTGGATCAAAGGTAGGGATTACTCTTAAGATGCTAAAAGAGAAAGAACCGATAATTAATGAAAGGGTGGAGCAAAGTCCCACCAGGATTGATAAGTTCGAAGAAATTATTAATAATCTGGGTTTCGCTTTTTCTTCTGTTAAAACTATTGAAAAGACTCCTCCTAGCAAGAATTGCAAGATTATATATGTTCCTAAAAATAAGGGTGCCACATCTAGCAACGACAATGAGGATCTTAAAATGATTAGTGTTCACCCCAATTTTGTTGATTTGATGAAGGAACCTATGTATGAAAATAAATTCCTTAACTTTGTTCCTAGGAGTGTGACCGTTAAAACCATGTATGCTAGAACTCCTAGTAAATATGGATGTGTGATTGAGGAGATAGAAATGAAGGATGACAATACTTGAAACTTTGCATTACGCCTAGTTAGGGGCGTAAAACAATAGCGCTAGTTGGGAGGCAACCCAATAGTTATCCTTAATTTTCTTGTTTCTTTTTCTGTTTTTGAGTGTGCACACAATTATGCTACTGGTATGGTTGTGTTTTTGTGTTTTAATTAGTGTTTGAGACAAGTAAAGCCTTTGGGATGATTTGGATGACAGTTGATTTGATTCTATGAAAAAACAGAAACTTTTGCGCCCAGTTCTGAAATTTTGTAAATTCACTAGAACGTGCTTTTGCTCTGAATTTTTAACACATAATTGATATACAAATTGCCCACATTTTCCTAAAAGTTTCAGAATTTTTAGAGTTACGTAATTATGGTCAATGTTCAGATTACTACAGACTGTTCGGTTTCTGACAGATTCTGCTTTCGTTGTGTTGTTTGCTTGTTTTGATGAATCTATGGATTGTATCGGGGGGTATAAGTCATGGTGAAGTTAGAATACAGTAGGTATAATGTAATAATAAAATATGAATGGGTTTACGACAGTACTTAAAGTGGTGATTTGATTTATTATACTAATGTATCTCACGAAGATTTTGTTGAGTTTTGTGTGCTGAAGTTTTCAAGTTTTGAGTGAGATTACGATGGATGAAGGAATAAGGAGTGGCAAGAGCTTAAACTTGGGGATGACCGAGGCACCCCAAGGTAATATTCAAGGACTTCCAAGCATCTAAGCTTGGGGATGCCCCAGAAGGCATCTCCTCTTTCTTCCACCAACCATTGGTAACATGACTCAGAGGTATATTTTTATTCATGACATGATATGAGTTTTACTTGGAGCGTCGTGTATTATATATATTTGCTTTGTTTGCCTTTTAGTTTGTCACAACCATCCTTGCTGGACACACCTATTTGAGAGAGACACATATTTATCATGATTTGTTAGGATACTCTACGTGCTTCTGATACGTCCATTTTGCATCATGTTTTTCTACTGTTATTTATGATGTTTTATGCATAATAGTGCTTTTTGGAGTAATTCTAATGCCTTTTCTCTCATAATATGCAAGGTACACACAAAGAGGGAGAATTCCGGTAGCTGGAAATCTGGACCTGAAAAAGCAACGTCAGGCTACCTATTCTGCACAACTCCAAATGAGCTGAAACTTTACGGGGATTTTTTATGGAATAAATGAGAAATATTAGAGCCAATAAGTACCAGAGAGGGCCCACCAGGTGGGCACAACCCACCTGGGCGCACCAGGGAGCCCAGGCGCGCCCTGGTGGGTTGTGCTCCCCTCGGCCCACCTCCAGTGCCCATCTTCTGGTATATAAGTCATTTTGACCTAGAAAAAATCAGGAGAGGACTTTCGGGACGGAGCGCCGCCGTCTCGAGGCGGAACTTGGGCAGGAGCACTGTTGCCCTCCGGCGGAGCGATTCCGCTGGGGGAACTTCCCTCCCGGAGGGGGAAATCATCGTCATCATCATCACCAACAACTCTCCCATCTTGGGGAGGGTAATCTCCATCAACATCTTCAACAACACCATCTCCTCTCAAACCCTAGTTCATCTCTTGTGTTCAATCTTTGTACCGGAACTATAGATTGGTGCTTGTGGGTGACTAGTAGTGTTGATTACATGTTGTAGTTGATTACTATATGGTTTATTTGGTGGAAGATTATATGTTCAGATCCAATATGCTATTTAATACCCCTCTGATCTTGAGCATGATTATCATTTGTGAGTAGTTACTTTTGTTCTTGAGGTCACGGGAGAAATCATGTTGCAAGTAATCATGTGAACTTGATATGTGTTCGATATTTTGATGATATGTATGTTGTGATTCCCTTAGTGGTGTCATGTGAACGTCGACTACATGACAGTTCACCATATTTGGGCCTAAGGGAATGCATTGTGGTGTAGTTATTAGATGATGGGTTGCGAGAGTGACAGAAGCTTAAACCCTAGTTTATGCGCTATTCCGTAAGGGACCGATTGGATCCAAAAGTTTAATGCTATGGTTAGAATTTATTCTTAATACTTTTCTCGTAGTTGCGGATGCTTGTGAGGGGGTTAATCATAAGTAGGAGGTTTGTTCAAGTAAGAACATCACCTAAGCACCGGTCCACCCACATACCAAATTATCAAAGTAGCGAACACAAATCAAACCAACATGATGAAAGTGACTAGATGAAATTCCCGTGTACCCTCAAGAACGCTTTGCTTATTATAAGAGACCGTTTTGGCCTGTCCTTTGCCTCAAAAGGATTGGGCTACCTTGCTACACTTTTGTTACTACTATTGTTACTTGCTCGTTACAAATTATCTGGCTATCAAACTACTTTGCTACTTACAATTTCAGTACTTGCAGACATTACCTTGCTGAAAACCGCTTGTCATTTCCTTTTGCTCCTTGTTGGGTTCGACACAGGGCTACAATTGATCCCATATAATTGTGGGTCATCAAGGCTATTTTTTGGCGCCGTTGGCGGGGAGTGAAGCGCTTTTGGTAAGTGGAAATTGGTAAGGAAAAATTATTACTACGTGCTGAAATTTATTGTCACTTGTTACTATGGAAAACAATCCTTTGAGGGGTTTGTTCGGGGTATCTTCACCTCGACCGGAACCACAATTAGTTACCCCTCAACCTACTGCACCTACTGAAAATATTAAATATGAAATTCCTTCGGGTATGATAGAACAACTGCTAGCTAATCCTTATGCAGGAGATGGAACCGAACATCCTGATATGCACTTGATATATGTGAAGGAAATTTGTGGATTGTGTAAGCTTGCAGGTTTACCCGGGGATGAAGTTAAGAAGAAGGTTTTCCCTTTATCTTTGAAGGGAAAGGCATTGGCATGGTATAGGCTATGCGATGATATTGGATCTTGGAATTGGAATCGATTGAAATTGGAGTTTCACCAAAAAAATTATCCTATGCATCTAGTTCATCGTGACCGGAATTACATATATAATTTTTTGCCTCGTGAAGGAGAAAGTATCGCTCTATCTTGGGGGAGGCTTAAGTCAATGTTATATTCATGCCCCAATCATGAGCTCTCAAGAGAAATTATTATTCAGATTTTTTATGCTCGGCTTTCTCGTGATGATCAATCCATGCTTGATACTTCTTGTACTGGTTCCTTTATGAAGAAGACCATTGAATTCCGATGGGATATTTTGAAAAGAATTAAATGCAACTCTAAAGATTGGGAACTCGACGAAGGTAAAGAGTGAGGTATTAAGCTTAAGTATGATTGTGTTAAATCTTTTATGAATACCGATGCTTTTCAAAAGTTTAGCACTAAATACAGACTTGACTCTGAGATAGTAGCCTCCTTTTGTGAATCATTTGCTACTCATGTTGATCTCCCCAAGGAGAAGTGGTTTAAATATCACCCACCTATCACCTATTAAAAGGGAAATTAAAGAACTGGTACCAGCTAAAGAGGAAACTATTATTTATAATATTGATCTAGTTGTTCCTACTGCTTATATTGAGAAACCACCTTTCCCTGTTAGGATAAAGGAACATGCTAAAGTTTCAACTGTGGTCAACAAAAGTTATATTAGAACACTTAAACCTGATGAACAAATCAAAGTAGAACCTAGTGTTGCTATGGTTAAGGATCTCCTGGAAGAAAATATAGATGGGCATGTTATTTACTTATGTAATGAAGCTACTAGAATTGTCAAACCTGATAAGTTAGATATTCGTAGACCCGTTGTTGGCATGCCCGTTGTCTCAGTTAAAATAGGAGATCACTGTTATCATGGTTTATGCAACATAGGTGCTAGCGTGAGTGCTATTCCCTTTACCTTATATCAAGAAATTATGAATGACATAGCACCCGCTGAGATAGAAGACATAGATGTTACTATTAAACTTGCTAATAGAGACACCATATCACCAATTGGGATTGTTAGAGATGTTGAAGTCTTGTGTGGGAAAATAAAATACCCTACTAATTTTCTTGTTCTTGGTTCCCCACAAGATGATTTTTGTCCCATTATCTTTGGTAGACCTTTCTTGAACACCGTTAATGCTAAAATAGATTGGAAGAAACAAACTGTCGGTGTCAGTTTTGGTGATGAGTCTCATGAGTTTAACTTCTCCAAGTTTAGTAGAAAACCTCATAAAAAAGAATTGCCTAGTAAGGATGAAATAATTGGTCTTGCTTCTATTGCTGTGCCTCCTACTGATCCTTTAGAACAATATCTGCTAGACCATGAAAATGATTTACATATGCATGAAAGAAATGAAATAGATGAGATTTTCTTTGAACAACATCCTATGCTTAAACACAATTTTCCTATTGAAACTCTAGGAGGTCCTCCTCCACCTAAAGGTGATCATGTGTTTGAATTAAAACAATTGCCAGACACTTTGAAATATGCTTATCTTGATGCGAAAAAGATATATCCTGTTATTATTAGTGCTAACCTTTTAGAACATGAAGAAGAAAGACTATTGAAAGTTCTAAGGAAGCACCGAGCTGCTATTGGATATACTCTTGATGATCTTAAGGGCATTAGTCCCACTCTATGTTAGCACAAAATTAATATGGAACGTGATGCTAAACCCGTTGTTGATCACCAACGTCAGTTAAATCCGAAGATGAAAGAAGTGGTAAGAACGAAAATATTAAAACTTCTGGAAGCACGTATAATCTATCCTATAGTTGATAGTAGGTGGGTAAGTCCTATTCATTGTGTCCCTAAGAAGGGAGGAATTACTGTTGTTCCTAATGATAAAAATGAACTCATCCCACAAAGAATTGTTACAGGCTATAGAATGGTAATTGATTTTAGAAAATTAAACAAAGCAACTAGAAAAGATCATTACCCTTTGCCTTTTATTGATCAAATGCTAGAAGGATTGTCAAAGCACACACATTTTTGTTTCCTTGATGGATATTCTGGTTTTTCACAAATACCTCTTTCTCAACCTGATCAAGAAAAGACCACTTTCACTTGTCCCTTTGGAACTTATGCTTATAGACGTATGCCTTTTGGTTTATGCAATGCACCTGCTACCTTTCAAAGATGTATGACTACTATATTCTCTGACTTTTGTGAAAAGATTGTTGAGGTTTTCATGGATGACTTTTCTGTTTATGGGAAGTCTTTTGATGATTGTTTAAGCAATCTTGATCGAGTTTTGCAGAGATGTGAGCAAACAAATCTTGTCTTGAATTGGGAGTAGTGCCACTTTATGGTTAATGAAGGTATTGTTTTGGGCCATAAAATTTCTGAAAGAGGTATTGAGGTGGACAAAGCTAAGGTTGATGCAATTGAGAAAATGCCATGTCCTAAAGAAATCAAAGGTATTCATAGTTTCCTTGGTCATGCTGGTTTCTATAGGAGATTTATCAAAGACTTTTCTAAAATTTCTAGGCCTCTTACAAATCTTTTGCAAAAGGACACTCCTTTCATTTTTGATGATGATTGTTTAGAAGCCTTCGAAACACTCAAGAAAGCCTTAAGTACTGCACCTATTGTTCAACCACCTGATTGGAACTTGCCTTTTGAAATTATGTGTGATGCTAGTGATTATGCTGTTCGAGCTGTTCTAGGACAAAGAGTCGATAAGAAACTAAATGTTATCCATTATGCTAGTAAAACTCTAGACAGTGCCCAATGAAATTATGCTACTACTGAAAAAGAATTCTTAGCAGTTGTGTTTGCTTGTGATAAATTTAGATCCTACATTGTTGATTCTAAAGTGACTGTTCACACCGATCATGCTGCTATAAAATATCTTATGGAAAAGAAAGATGCTAAACCTAGACTCATTAGGTGGGTTATCTTGCTACAAGAATTTGATTTGCATATTACTGATAGAAAAGGAGCAGAGAATCCCGTAGCTGATAACTTGTCTAGGCTTGAAAATGTCCTTGATGACCCACTACTTATTGATGATAGCTTTCCTGATGAGCAGTTAGCTGCAATAAATGTTTCTAATAACACTCCTTGGTATACTGATTATGCTAATTACATTGTTGCTAAATATTTACCACCTAGCTTTACATACCAACAAAAGAAAAAATTCTTCTATGATTTAAGACATTACTTCTGGGATGACCCACATCTTTATAAAGAAGGAGTAGATGGTATTATTAGACGTTGTGTACCTGAGCATGAACAGGGACAAATCCTACGGAAATGTCACTCCGAAGCTTATGGAGGACATCATGCGGGAGACAGAATTGCTCATAAGGTATTGCAATCTGGTTTTTATTGGCCTACTCTCTTCAAAGACGCTCGTAAGTTTGTCTTATCTTGTGATGAATGTCAAAGAATAGGTAATATCGGTAAGCGTCAAGAAATGCCTATGAATTATTCTCTTGTTGTTGAACCATTTGGTGTTTGGGGATTTGATTTCATGAGACCTTTTCCTTCCTCTAATGAGTATACTCATATTTTGGTTGCTGTTGATTATCTTACTAAGTGGGTAGAACCTATTCCAACCAGTAGTGCTGATCACAACACCTCTATTAAAATGCTTAAGGAAGTTATTTTCCCAAGGTTTGGAGTCCCTAGATATTTAATGACTGATGGTGGTTCACACTTTATTCATGGTGCTTTCCGTAAACTGCTTGCCAAGTATGATGTTAACCATAGAATTGCATCACCCTATCATCCTCAGTCTAGTGGTCAAGTTGAACTTAGCAATAGAGAAATAAAATTAATTTTGCAAAAGACTGTCAATAGGTCCCGGAAGAATTGGTCTAAGAAATTAGATGATGCACTTTGGGCTTATAGAACAGCATATAAAAATCCTATGGGTATGTCTCCTTATAAAATGGTTTATGGAAAAGCTTGTCATTTGCCTCTTGAGTTAGAACATAAAGCATCTTGGGCAATTAAAGAACTCAACTATGATTTCAAACTTGCCGGTGAAAAGAGGTTATTTGATATTAGCTCATTAGATGAATGGAGAACCCAAGCTTATGAAAATGCCAAGTTATTTAAAGAAAAAGTTAAAAGATGGCATGATAAAAGAATCCAAAAGCGTGAGTTCAAAGTTGGAGAATATGTTCTTTTGTACAACTCTCGTTTCAGATTCTTTGCCGGAAAACTCCTCTCCAAATGGGAAGGACCCTATGTTATCGAGGAGGTTTATCGGTCTGGAGCTATCAAAATAAATAATGCCGAAGGTACTAACCCGAAGGTTGTTAATGGGCAACGAATAAAACATTATATCTCAGGTACGCCCATTAATGTTGAAAGTAATATTATCCAAACTATGACACCGGAAGAACACATAAAAGAGTCCTTCCGGAACACTCCAGAATCATGAAAAAGAGGAGGTACGTGGTACGATAAGTAACCGGACTCCGTTTTTCTTTGGTTTGCTTGTTTCCCAAGATAAAAAAATCTTAATATACCCCCCGAACCTATTGACCTCCGTATCACGGAGAAATCTCCTGTTTTCTTTTCCTTGCTGTTTTCTAACAGATCTAATCCACCATGGCCGCTTCAAGCTCCTCCAAGGACAAGTTCTTCGAGAACGTCATCAACCCATATCTGCGGGAGGTGATGCAGCACCCTCAAGCTATCCAGATGTGTGAGGGGGTGCTCCACATCCGCGATGTGCAAGGCCCCAAGGGGACTGGATCCGTGGAGGCTAGGCTTGAAGCTGTGGAGCAGGACGTTTTCCGGTGCAAGGGGATGGTGGAACGTGGACTCAATGCCAATCACCTCATGATCGCAGACTACACCCGTGATCTCAAGGTGGAGGGCAAGTCCATGAAGGACATCGTCTTCTCCTTCAACGAGCAAATCAACTTCCTCCAGAGCCAGATCTACGACCTCCAAAACCAAGTCTTTGAATATGAGGCAAGGTTTAAAGGTATGAGTTTGGCTGCCAGTTGCAGTACCCGTGAGACTCACTCCTCCTCTTATAATGGTGAGCCCCTGCCATGGAAACCCGAGGACAAGATCGCTTCTACTTCATCATCACCACCACCTCCTTCTTCATCACCAAAGGAAAATTGAGTATCGAGTATGGGTACTCCCCTTGGCTTCCGCCAAGCTTGGGGGAGGTGCCCCGGTATTGTATCACCCCCACTATCTTTTGCCTTTACTTTTCTTAGTTCGATCCATGGTTATCTTTTGCTTTAGATGAATAAATGTTTAGTTCGATCCTTTCTTTTTGAGAGCTTGCTTAGTAATCCATCCTTGTAATCGTGTGCGAGATATATAATAAAGTTTAGTTTGAGTTTTTGCTTTCTTTACTTTCATGTTTAAATAAAGAGAAAGGAGATAAATGAAAAGATCATATGCTAATCCTATGGTAGGTGATAACACCACATAAGGAAAAGTATAAGTAGAAAAAATTATTAGAGATTGAAAGAATTAATAAGTGAAGAGAAGATTCACATATAAATACACTATCATGGAAATCTTTTGTGATTGTGAGCTCCCATCAAAATATTATATGCCAAAATTTTGGATGTTGGACAAGGAATACAACTTAATGATTTATGTTTGTTCATATTCACATAGAAGTTATATTGTCATAGATCCTTCAACATGTGGTGCTTGCCCCCCATCTTTGCTAGCCAAAAATTCCGCACTAAGTAGAGATACTACTTGTGCATCCAAAAAACCCTTAAACCCAAACCTTATTTTCGAGAATCCACCATATCTACCTATGGATTGAGTAAGATCCTTCAAGTAAGTTGTCATCGGTGCAATAAGGCAATAAAAATTGCTTCTAAAAGTGTGAGATCATTTAGTGTAAGAGAAAATTGAGCGTTGTACGAACTTGTGATGGTGAAGAATAAAAGCGACAGACTGCATAATAAAGGTTGCCATCACAAGGGACAATATAACGTGACGTTCTTTTGCATTAAGGGGTTGAGCATACAAACAAATAAGCGCATGGCAACCTCTGCTTCCCTCTGCGAAGGGCCTATCTTTTACTTTTATGTATTTACTTTTATGCAAGAGTCAAAGTTCTTCTCTCTTTTCCTTTTATTTTTCTCCTTTGGCAAGCATCATGTGGTGAGGAAAGATCTAGGCACATATGTCCAGTTGAATATGGGCAGCATGAGTTATTATTGTTGACATCACCCTTGAGGTGAATACGTTGGGAGGCGAAACTATAAGCCCCTATCTTTCTATGTGTCCGGTTGAAACGTTTTGCTCATGTGTATGCGGTGAGTGTTAGCAATCATAGAAGACTATATGATGGTTGAGTATGTGGACTTGCCTAAAGGCTCCGATACGTGACCCTTCCTGAAAAGATGATGAATTGTAGTTGCAAAGTTGACTGAGAACATAGTTTGTTGGTTTCTAATAGAGTTTATGCTTTATACTTCGATTGTGTGATGAATTGTTACTTATTCATGAGAAGTCTATGATAAAAGTTCTATGATAAAAGTTTTATGTTAAAGTTTGTTGCTATTATAATAAAATTACATGATGCTTCTATGTCCGTATTTTGTTTTTATCGACACCTCTCTCTCTAAGCATGTGGACATGTTTTTCGATTTCGGTTTTCGCTTGAGGACAAGCGAGGTCTAAGCTTGGGGGAGTTGATACGTCCATTTTGCATCATGTTTTCCTACTATTATTTATGATGTTTTTATGCATAATAGTGCTTTTTGGAGTAATTCTAATGTATTTTCTCTCATAATATGCAAGGTACACACAAAGAGGGAGAATTCCGGCAGCTAGAAATCTGGACCTGAAAAAGCTACGTCAGGCTACCTATTCTGCACAACTCCAAATGAGCTGAAACTTTACGGGGATTTTTTATGGAATAAATGAGAAATATTGGAGCCAATAAGTACCAGAGGGGGCCCACCTGGTGGGCACAACCCACCTGGGCGCGCCGGGGAGCCCAGGCGTGCCCTGGTGGGTTGTGCTTCCCTCGGCCCACCTCCGGTGCCCATCTTCTGGTATATAAGTCATTTTGACCTAGAAAAAATCAGGAGAGGACTTTCGGGACGGAGCGCCGCCATCTCGAGGTGGAACTTGGGCAGGAGCACTTTTGCCCTCCGGCGAAGCGATTCCGCCGGGGGAACTTCCCTCTCGGAGGGGGAAATCATCGTCATCATCATCACCAACAACTCTCCCATCTTGGGGAGGGTAATCTCCATCAACATCTTCAACAGCACCATCTTCTCTCAAACCCTAGTTCATCTCTTGTGTTCAATCTTTGTACCGGAACTATAGATTGGTGCTTGTGGCTGACTAGTAGTGTTGATTACATCTTGTAGTTGATTACTATATGGTTTATTTGGTGGAAGATTATATGTTCAGATCCAATATGCTATTTAATACCCCTCTGATCTTGAGCATGATTATCATTTGTGAGTAGTTACTTTTGTTCTTGAGGTCATGGGAGAAATCATGTTGCAAGTAATCATGTGAACTTGATATGTGTTCGATATTTTGATGATATGTATGTTGTGATTCCCTTAGTGGTGTCATGTGAACATCGACTACATGACACTTCACCATATTTGGGCCTAAGGGAATGCATTGTGGATTAGTTATTAGATGATGGGTTGCGAGAGTGACAGAAGCTTAAACCGTAGTTTATGCGCTATTCCGTAAGGGATCGATTGGATCCAAAAGTTTAATGCTATGGTTAGAATTTATTCTTAATACTTTTCTCATAGTTGCGGATGCTTGCGAGGGGGTTAATCATAAGTAGGAGGTTTGTTCAAGTAAGAACAGCACCTAAGCACCGGTCCACCCACATACCAAATTATCAAAGTAGCGAACACGAATCGAACCAACATGATGAAAGTGACTAGATGAAATTCCCGTGTACCCTCAAGAACGCTTTGCTTATTATAAGAGACCGTTTTGGCCTGTCCTTTGCCTCAAAAGGATTGGGCTACCTTGCTGCACTTTTGTTACTACTATTGTTACTTGCTCATTACAAATTATCTGGCTATCAAACTACTTTGCTACTTACAATTTCAGTACTTACAGACATGACCTTGCAGAAAACCGCTTGTCATTTCCTTCTGCTCCTCGTTGGGTTCAACACTCTTACTTATCGAAAAGGCTACAATTGATCCCATATACTTGTGGGTCATCAGCTTCACTTATATCTTTTGAGCTAGGCAGTTGCTCTAGTGCTTCACTTAAATCTTTTTGAGCACGGCGGTGATTAAATTAAGAAATATTTGCACTCTCATGCTTCACTTATATCACTTTAAGAGTTGATAATACTAATGGTAATATACACAAGATATGAATTTGGTCCTAATGTGATGGATATCCAAGAAGGATATAATAAAAACATTCATATTGATCATTGAATATGATTCATATAATAGTAGTTTTGCGATATGAAGATGATAATATGTGAGTTATGCTAGGGAGTAATTGTGGTTTAGTAAGAATATTGGTGTTAAGGTTTGTGATTCCATATGCATGCACATAAAGTCCATAGTTGTGCAACGAAGTTATATCCTACTTATGGTGCATTATCAGTGTTAGTTATGTTCAATGCATGTTTGTGACCGTTTTCATTTTCTGGTCGGTGGCTTCTCAATTTATTTGCTAGCCTCCATTTGTACTAAGCAGGAATGCTGCTTGTGCATCCAATTCCTAAAACCTATTTTTTTTTGTGAAACGAGTCCACCATACCTAACTATATGCGGCATTTACATGCCGTTCCAAGTAAATTTGTATGTGCCAACTCTAATCATTCAAAATAATTTTCTGTTTTGTGTGCCCATACCGCTCATGAGGCGGCAGGGGTGGCAAATATTTTCCATGTTAAGTGGGTTATTCTCATGATGAGTGTTTATTCATTTGTCATTGCATGAGAAAGTGGCAAGTAATAGGGATGTTCAGTCCTGAAATGAATTAAAATGAAAACATAGAATAAATTCCTTGGAATGTTATTGGTATGGAGGGCACCCGTGGATACGGCTAGCCATGGGTTGTGAAAGATAGTGAAAAGGAAATTAACTTTATTTTCTGTTTGGAAACCGCACATTATGTGTCTAGCATGAAAGATGTTGGGAACTCTCGGCCGTATCGTTGACAGAAAAAGCATGTCTCTCAAAAACCGGCTATGATGAAGTTGTAACCGGCTCGAGGCAGAGCCGCAACCAGCAACGTCAATTGCTACAGCCGGCGCAATTTTTTTGCTGGATCCAGGAAAGCAAGTGTTACGACCGGCGTTCAAAGGAGGTGCAACCAGCATCACGAATGCTGCGTCGGTGCTTTTTTTGCTGCAACCGAGAGAGGAGGGGGTGCCTTCCCATCAAGTCATGGCGGACGGTGTTGTGACAGGAGGCCACTCCCCTGGCCATGGATTTTTTGTTGTTGCTGGAAACAACAATTTTTTTGCTACCATTGGTTTGCTTTCTTGCTACCACCGTCTCTGTTTTCGTTAGAACCAACACATTTTGCAACCACCGTATTTGAGATTTGCTGGAACCAGCGACCACTCCCCGGCCATGGTCTGGCGACGCCAAATGTGCTACGACCGAAGACCAACAGTGCTACAATCGGCAAGCAAATTTGCTACATCTATTTTTTTTACGACTTAGCTACGACCCCCTGGCGGCGAGACGACAATTTTTTCTGCTGCAACCATGTGTATTTTTGCTACTACCGTCGACTATTTTTGCAACATCCATTCTTTCATGACAGCGCTATGCCGGCGATCGTTTGCTCTGAATCCCGATGATGAGATCTAGCATGGGCCAGCGGGGCTGGATGCTGCAACCGGTCACCGGCGAGCTGCAAACTCGATCGGAAGGCACGATGGTGCCCACGCGGTGCTACAATCGTAAAGGCAGGGTGCTGCAGGTTCGACTCATTTTTTTGGCAGGAATCCGGTGACCACGGGGAGTACGACTGTCACCACGGCGAGCGCGGGCGCTAGGGTCGTCGAGGGACGGGGTCTGGTGTGCACTGATGCAGTGGCGCATGAGCGAGCTAATAAGAAGCCAAGAGAGAAGAAAGAAGACGCTGATGGGCAAATCAAACGACTGTTTGCAGCTTTTTTTTGAGACAATGTCGCGAAGCTTTATTCAAACCGCCATAATGTTTACAGGGATGAAATGAATACCATCGGGTTGGCCAAACCAAACATGGCGACCAAGCCCTAACCTTAAAGCATGCTTCGCTAAATTGTGAGCCTCAACATTTGAGCTCCTAACCTCGTGGACTATGTTACATGAATTAAAAGACAATAAATTTAACTGGATTTCATGGATGATTGCCCCATACGCAGCAGCACTTCCACGTCTCACGTCTCTTACCACTCCTTCACAGTCGGAAGCAAGTTGTATTTGATGTAGGTTCAAATCTTCTGCCAGAGCCAGCCCCTCTCATACAGCCAGAGCCTCCAGTGTCGCCGGATCATCAATGCTGTTAAATACTATCGCCGAGGCTCCAAGAAAGATCCCCAGCTGACTTCGGCAGATCACTCCAACCGCTCCTCCACGCCCAGTAATGACAGCAGCATCGACATTGTAACACCCCCAGTGGTTAACTACAGTAACCACCCCTTTGATTGTGCCATGTCATCATGTTAAACAGTGCTTAATCATTATTTGGCTCATATCTCATTTCCAATTCAAATTCAAATGGAAATTAAAACTAAAGTGGAAAATAAAAGTTGTCCAACATAAAAACTAAATTGTTCATTAAATGACAAATATTCCAGAGACCATTCTAAAATTGTAACCAACAAATAATAAATTAACTAAGTGACTCTAACAGTAGAAAAACAGGGTTGGTTAATACCTTTTTAGTTAAATAAAATCCAATTAAAAACATTTGGCCCCAAAACCATTTTCTATCAGTGATAAATATTGCACTATATTTATTGGACTAAGCTACTTATTTTACAAAACTATAATTGAGGCCACATAATTCTGCAGAAGACTGAAAAGAAATAAGAAAAAGAGAAATGAAAAACAAAATAAAACAGAAAATAAACAAAGGAAAACCCCCAGCCAACTGGGCCAACCGGCCCAGCCAGCCGGCCCACGCGGCCCACCCACCTGGCCTACATACTCCCTCCCCCGTAACCCTAACCCTTCCCCCCCCCCTCACTCTCGCCCTCCCCCCCCCCCCGAACCACTTCTGGATCGGGATCTCGCCCACTCGCCCGACGCCCCGCCGGCCGCCAGGGGCTCTCGACGCCACCCCGCATCCTTCGCTGCCCGGCGCCACCGCACCGCCGCACCGTCAGCCTCCTCGTCCCCTCCTCATCTACTCCCGCGCCGCGCCACCTCTTCCCGTCATCGCCGGTGAGCGCACGACCGCCGCACCCACCCCCGTTTTCCCCTCCCCTCGCCGTGGTCGCCGCACTCCGGCCGCGCCCCGGCACACGCTCTCCGCGCTCACCACGACCGCCTGGCCCTCTGGTCGCCACGACCGAGCCCTGCGCGCGCCGCCGCTCGCCCCCACCGCACCCGTGCCGCGTCGCGGCCCCGCGCGTGCTCACCGCCCGCGGCCTGCCGCGGCTCGCCGACGCCTGTGGCTGCCCGCGCCCTCCCGACGCCTGGCCGCGCCAGGGCCCCGGCCACCACCGCGTCCCGCGCCCCGCTCCCCTGCTGCTGCTCGCTCCGGCCACCACCGCTGCCGTGGCCCGCCTTCGCCCCAGGCCCGCGCCGCTGCCGCCGCTCGCTGGCCGCGCCCCGCTCGCCCCGAGCCGCTCCCCGCGCCGTGCGGCCTCGGTGGCCGCCGTTTCCCCCCTGGCCGTGTGTGTCTGTGCGTGAGCACGACCACACTGGTGGCCTTGAGCCACTGCCAAGTGGGGCCCGCCCCCAAAACGAAAAAAAAAGTAATAAAAAAAGAAATAAAATGAAAATAAATAATAATAATAATAAAAATAGTTAACAAAATAAATAATTAGATAATTAATTAATTAGTAAATTAATTAAGTTAATTAATCCTGTTTAATTAATCTAGTTAATTAATTAGTCTAATTAAACTGTAATTAACATAATCAAACCCTAATTAGCCTAATGTGAGAATGACATGTGGGACCCACTGGTCCTGATGGCATGCTGACGTCAGCAAACACTGTTCTGGATAATGTTAATTTAAATAATTAAATAAATTCCAGAAATTAATAAAAACTTTAGAAAATCATATATTTTAATCCGTAACTCCGATCGAAAAACTTTATACATGAAAATTGCTCAGAACAACGAGACGAATCCGAATACGCGGTCCGTTCGTCCGTCACGCGTCTCTAACTATCCAAACATGCAACCGTCCCCCTCCGGGTCCTTTGTCCGATAATTCCAAAGACCCGGGAAATATCGTCAGATATTCTCCCGCTTCGTCTGATACGTGTAATGCTGCGTTAGACTACCCCTAGCACCGTGTATCGTATTTGTCATGCTCATGTTTGCTCTATATTTATACTGTTTCCTCCCCCTCTTCTCTCTCGATAGCCCCCGACCCCGACGTCGTCCCCGAGACCGACGCAGCTCCGGATACCGAAGCCACCGTTGACGACCTTGCCCTTGCCTTCGAGCAACCAGGCAAGCCCCCCCCCTTTTTGATCATCCCGATATCGCCCATTATATTTCTCATGCTTGCATTAGAATTGCTGCTGCTACTGCTTTACCTATTCTGATGCATAGCCTGTTCATTGTAACTTGCTATTGATAATTACCTGCATATCCTAAACTGTTTAGTATAGGCTGGGTAGAGACCTATCAGTGACCCCACTTATCCCGACTGCCGCGGTGGATCGTCAGAAGACCCGATCAACGGGATTGAAGACCAGGCCCCGACACCGCACATCACCCCCTTTAGTTGTAACGACACTGCATCGTTACTATCGAGTGCCGAGGGTGAAACCTCTTGTAGCACTTCGGATGTTAACTCTGTAGAGTAGCTATTCGGTCGTGGTCATCGAGGGTGATTCCTCCTTCACCACTTCCGGTAACGACGCTGTCGTGCAACACATCAAGTGTGAACCCGTCGAGGGTGATTCCTCCGAGTTCACCTTGACAGATACATCGAGAAGGAATCCAACGAGGGTGACACCTCGGATTCCCCTGATGTTATGGACACACGGATACTTGGACTTTACACTGTTACTTGGATAGGCGGGTCGACCCTGAGGGGTACCCACGTGCGCCTGAGAGGCGAGTGTTGTGAAGACGGGTGCCAGTGTGGTGCCCGAATGATGAATACGAGGCGCGGCCGGGCATTCTTAACCCTTGCAGCAAGTCCTCGAGACGGGGCGACGGGGTCACATCTTTCGTGAGTCTCTGCTCGTTTTCCGCAAGCCCTAGTCCATTAACGATTTGGATATTTGATCCGAGCAGGCCTCTGGCCTGATAGCACTAACCATCACGTGGGCATAGTATGGGCGTTCTGCATCGTAGCATCATCCGAAAGCTTTGTCAGACGTCCAGTTCAGCATTTGGCCGGGTCGGATCGTGCCGTTGGCGCTGGTATCCACCCTGCTCACAACGACCCGGAGGGTGAGGGGCGATGGCCAAGACCCCCTTGCGCTTAGGATGTAGACCGGCGGGGACCTCTCTGCTGAGCTGTAGGTAGGGTTGCGATGTGTCGTTTGGCCGAGGCCGGGCACGACCCAGGAAAGTGTGTCCGGCCGGAGTTAATCGAGCATGTTGGGTAAGTTGGTGCACCCCTGCAGGGAAGAAAACTTCTATCGATAGCCTGTCCTACGGTAAAGGACACTCGGAGTTGTATCCTGATTGATACAATTAGAACTGGATACCTGGATACTATGGCTCTGGGATTGCTTCTCGCAGGGAGTCGAGAAGGGATCTCAGGACGAGGTTGATGACTGTATGGCTCTGGGATTGCTTTCTCGCAGGGAGTCGAGAAAGGATCTCTGGGTGAGGTTGAGACTTAATAATACCGCTACTTTATATTGATCTGTTCTGCTCTCTTCTATTGCTGCAAGACCGATGAAGATGCTAGTCTTCGATAGGACTAGGCCTTCTCTCTATTCTTGCATTTCTGCAGCCCAGTCCACATATACAGCCTCCCTTTGAAAATGTTGCATATGTAGTGTAGATCCTTGCTTGCTGAGTACTTCTGAGTACTCACGGTTGCTTTGTTTTCCTTTTCTCCCCATATCAGTTTGTCGTGACCAGATGACAGAGCCCCTTGAGACAGATGCCCCGTAAATCGACTATTACTACCACCCCGCGGATGGATGCTACGACGAGTTGTACTGACGACCAGGAGTAGGATCGGAGGGTCCCAGGCAGGAGGCCTACGCCTTTCGATCGTAGTGTTTTTCTTTTGGCCCGCCTTTCTAAAGGCCTTTCTGTTTCTGTTTAAATATCTGTACTCAGATATCTGATGCTTCCGCTGACGCTTGTACGCAAGTTTATGTATTCAAGCCCTCGAGGCCCCTGGCTTGTAATATAAAGCTTGTATGACTTCCCGTGAGTCCTTAGGCTTGATCGTGTGCATTTGCGTGTATGATTAGTGCACGATTGGGCCGGGGGCGGCACAGACATTCAACTTTGCATGAAGATCAGGAGGTGCAATCCAACCGGTGCGTCGTTGCTGCACCCTACTTCCCACCTCGGCTTTGGTTGAGAGAGCATTAATTTCCATCAAATAAGAAGTTATGTGCCCGTGTATTGCATGAGGGCTTTTGAAGATGTCCTCATGAATAGCCTTCCTACGTGCACTCCAAATGGCCCATAAAGTAACCACCAACCTGACAAATTCCTCGGAGGATAAAACATTATTCATAGCAAAGATACACGCCTTTGTGTTCTCCTCCTGATGAATGCTCATTTGATCAAGGATGTCCTCTGAAGATAATGCCCAAGTGCTTCGAGACACCGGGCAGTTTAGTAAGGCTTGTCTCCATGTATCATGAGCTCCACACAGGTTGCATGAAGAAGTGGCGGCCATATTCCGACGGTGGAGGATTTCACCAAAAGGTATGGAATGTCCCGCCAGACGCCAAATAAGCACTTGGAGTTTTGATGGGACTTGAACTTTCCACAATGATTTCCACACCTTGCTTTCTGTCTCCACATGCGATGAACTCTCGCGCCCATCCAGCCAGCCCTCTCTATTGTATTTTGTCCGGACTAACATCCAATATGCCGAGCCTACTGAAAAATGCCTCGCGGTTCCTCATACCAGGCCCAAAAGTCATCAATCTTTCTTGTGCAAAGTGGTATTTTGAGGATTGCTTCAGCATCGAATAGTGTAAAAACCGAGCGAACAACTTCCTCTTTCCATGTCGCCGTGGACTGCTCAATTAACTCAGTTACACTACACCATGACAAAAATTTAGGGGTCACCACATCTGCGGGGAAAACTAGCCATTAAAGGCATACTACCTGCCGGGAATGCTTTTTGCCGGCAAATATGAACTGCCCTTGAAAGTCCTGTCGGGGAAAACAAATTCCCGGCAGTTAGTATAAACCCCGGCAGATTCTCTACCTTTAATATTCATACCTTTGCCGCCAGTTAGAACTATTACCGGCGTACAGTTTTTTCCTGGCAGACTGGCAATTCAGGGCAGATACAAGAGTTTCCCGGCAAACAAGCTGCCTGTATTTGTGTCCACTGCGAACTAACAAATCTCCTATATTGCATACATGTATTTCAACAGCTATCATTTATCTTCACTCCTTTTTGTACCATCTATATATAACAACACACATGCATACAGTAATTAAGTAGATAATGTGTGCGTGTATATATAAACAATCTATCATCCATACATAGGTTCACAAGTGCAGGACATCCAAAAGCACAAAGATCCATCATGCATGCCTACATGCACACATAGGCATACAAGTCCAGTAACAGGACAAGCCAAAAGCACAACCATCCATCAGGTCTACATGCACACATGCATACATATGTACGTTCATGTGCCAGTATTACATCATAGACAAAAGCGCAAAACATATCCCAGCAGAAGATCCTTTTAGCTCAACAAACACACATCTAGAAACTTGTGGATGCAAAGGCATTAATATTGGCGACCTGTAAAAAAAGGAAATGGCCAAATAAATTAGCTCAGAAGAACACATGTTCCAAACATAGAAGTTGCATGGCTGAAAAAGAAAATTGGCTCATCCAAATGAAAAAGACACATGTGTGTCGCCCTGTACTTTGCATTCCACAAGGCACAACTAGAATGTGTGTATGTACTCATAAGAACAGATTATGCACTATGTATGGATCATCAGAAAGATCGATATAACCTATCACTATAAATATTTACCAATAGTCATCTTCTTTTGGTGTATTGATTTCTCTTAATTGCTGTCAAGTTAATAGAACATCCAAACACTGCAGATAAGGATTAATTACTAGCAATCTAGTGGCAATGCAGGGTGTTCTCCGTTCTACTTTTTTGTACATGTTTGTTCTATATAAGTGTGTACTAGTGCTGGAGAGTGAGAATAAATAATTATGAGAATGTATACCAACTGAACAGCTCTCTGATTAAATATGCTGCTTGGTTTTATAAAAAAAATGTTGATTCAACAAAAAGAAGAAGAATTTGCAGGCACATAAATCATTTGCTGAAATAAATATAGACTGCTCAAAACAAAAGAATGTTGGTTTGCTGAACATATAGTTGCGTGGTCCCTCTTATTAATCCATGATGTTTGTCCAACTGTGTGCGAAGTTTAAGTAGTAGCTGCAGAATTGTTTAAGAAACAGAGTTGCTTGTTGATTCAGGAGAAAATAGGAAACTTGTAGGTTCCTATTTTCAAACACATGCTTGACTCAGAAAAATAATAAATCTTCAGCATGTGAGAGGAGAAACATATCTTGCAAGCTCCCAGAGTGTCGGTGCTTGCTACTTCAGTCCTAGAACTAAATCTACATGGAGAGAGACGAGCATTTCTATGGAATGCAAGCTATGATTGCTATTCAGACAAGATGGCAAGCTATGATTGCTTTTCAATAGAATGGCCTTTGTGATCAGAAGTATTTTTTGCAAGACCTAGTTCATTATACGCCTTGTCTATATAATAATTGAATTTTTTTATTCTTTTCTTTAGTGTAATATTCAAGAATTCTAAGAACATGCAGTACCTTCAAGATGTGGGGACTGCCACCGGCTATCATGGTTGCTTTTGCATAAATTTACGAACAACCTCGGTCTGCATACATAGGAAGAATTAGAACTACCTATCATGTTCTGTCGTTACATCATGCTTTGCTTGTACTAAATTTCAAACCTTGCCTAAATATCGCAAGCCAACACAAATCAATTTTTTTTTACAAAACTAAATAAGGCCTTGAAATTATAATTACTAACCAGAGCAATCTTTAAGGTATTCAAAATATAGTCAAACGATATCATGCAACGATAGAAAAAAATTACAAGGTATTCGAACTAAAATCAAAAGATTCTGAAGTGTATGAGAGCATATACCTTTTCTTGCTTCTTATTCAAGGACATATCACAAATAGAAGGCTATAGAGTACAGACTGAAGAATGTAGACTTAGGCGACACAAATAGTATATGAACTATGACATTGTAACTTCTTTATTTCAAAATTGACTTTTGAATTGGTATTTTGCAGCTAGGAGATAGACATATATTTATTACTGACTACCATCAAATATTCTGCTCACCAAAAGAAAATGGAAATAAATAAATGCATAGTTCATCAACAAAACTGAACAGTTACCTACATATATAAGAGGCCACATGGAAATTGACTACATTAAGGAAATTGGGGCATTAAGCAAGCATGGCAAACATCACGTGAGTCGTCAAATTTACTTACTATATTTTTAGTTTGATTGATGATGTTAGCATAATGTAGTGGCAGACCACATGAACCTAGCCTTTTGTTCTGGCTTTGCTCCATGAAGTCGGTACCTACAGGAACTGTTTATTCAGGGAGATGTATCAGGAAATTATAAGATACATTTTTGTCCAAACAATAAAGCAGCCAATCAATAATTAATTACCAGTTTCACCGAATGCATCCCGGATTCGTTTATCCAGAAAAATGACGATATCGACAAGCTTTTCTACAATCTGGATAGAGCATAACACAAAGCAATGTTAGCACCTTTGAGAAAAAAGAGAAGGCAATATGTGAAGGAAATATGCCCTAGAGGCAATAATAAAGTTGTTATTTTATATTTACTTATTCATGATAAATGTTTATTATTCATGCTATAATTGTATTGATCGGAAACCTAAATACATGTGTGAATACATAGACAAACACTGTGTCCCTAGTGAGCCTCTACTTGACTAGCTCGTTGATCAAAGATGGTTAAGGTTTCCTTACCATGGACATGAGTTGTCATTTGATAACGGGATCACATCATTAGGAGAATGATGTGATGGACAAAACCCATCCGTTAGCTTAGCATAATGATCGTTCAGTTTTATTGCTACTGCTTTCTTCATGTCAAATACATATTCCTTCGACTATGAGATTATGCAACTCCCGGATACCGGAGGAATGCCTTGTGTGCTATCAAACGTCACAACGTAAATGGGTGATCATAAAGATGCTCTATAGGTATCTCTGAATGTGTTTGTTGGGTTGGCATAGATCGAGATTAGGATTTGTCACTCCGAGTATTGGAGAGGTATCTCTGGGCCCTCTCGGTAATACACATCATAAGAAGCCTTGCAAGCAAAGTGACTAATGAGTTAGTTGCAGGATGATGTATTACGGAACGAGTAAAGAGACTTGCCGGTAACGAGTTTGAACTAGGTATGAAGATACCGACAATCGAATCTCAGGCAAGTAACATACCGATGGACAAAGGGAATAACGTATGTTGTCATAACGGTTCGACCGATAAAGATCTTCGTAGAATATGTGGGAGCCAATATGAGCATCCAAGTTCCACTATTGGTTATTGACCGGAGAGGTGTCTCGGTCATGTCTACATAGTTCTCGAACCCGTAGGGTCCGCACACTTAACGTTCAATGACGATTTTGTATTATATGAGTTATGTGATTTGGTGACTGAATGTTGTTCGGAGTCCCGGATGAGAGCACGGATATGACGAGGAGTCTCGAAATGGTCGAGAGGTAAAGATTGATATATAGAATGATGGTATTCGAACACCGAAAATGTTTCGGAGGGTACCGGGTACATATCGGGTCACCGGAAGGGGTTCCGGGCACCCCCGGCAAAGGATATGGGCCTAACGGGCCAAGAGAGGAAACGCAGCAGCCAGTAGGGGCTGCTGCGCCCCCCATATGGGCCGCACTAGAGGAGGAAGGAAAGAGGGGAAGAGAGAAGGAAGGGGAGGGATTCGGCCTCCCCCTTCCTTCCCTCCTCCCTCCTCCTTCCTTCCCCCTCCAGAACTTATGGAAAGGGGGGAGGCCGAATTGGGGAGGCGCCCAAGTAGGATTCCTCCTACTTGGGGCGCCCCCTTGCTGCTCCCCTCCCTCTCCCACCTATATATACATGGGGAGGGGGCGCCTAGAACACACAACAACATTTGTTAGCCGTGTGCGGCGCCCCCCTCCACAGATTACACCCTCGGTCATATTCTCGCGGTGCTTAGGCGAAGCCCTGCGCGGATCACTTCACCATCACCGTCACCATGCCGTCGTGCTGACGGAACTCATCTACTTCCTCGACCTTTGCTGGATCAAGAGTTCGAGGGATGTCATCGAGCTGAACGTGTGCAGAACTCGGAGTACCGTATGTTCGGTGCTTGATCGGTCGGAACGAGAAGAAGTTCGACTACATCAACCGTGTTGTCAAACGCTTCCGCTTTCGGTCTACAAGGGTACGTAGACACACTCTCCCCCTCTCGTTTTTATGCATCTCCTAGATAGATCTTGCGTGAGCGGAGGAATTTTTTTGAAATTGCATGCAACGTTCCCCAACAGTGGCATCAGAGCCAGGTCTATGCGTAGATGATATGCATGAGTAGAACACAAAGAGTTGTGGGTGGTGATAGTCATACTGCTTACCACCAACGTCTTATTTTGATTCGGCGGTATTGTGGGATGAAGCGGCCCGGACCAACCTTACATGTCCATGCAATTAGTTTTGCATAAAGGTGGCTGGCGGGTGTCTGTTTCTCCTACTTTAGTTGAATCGAATTTGACTATGGCCGGTCCTTGAAGAAGGTTAAAACAGCAAACTTGACGAAACACCGTTGTGGTTTGATGCGTAGGTAAGAACGGTTCTTGCTAGAAGCCCGTAGCAGCCACGTAAAACTTGCAACAACAAAGTAGAGGACGTCTAACTTGTTTTTGTAGGGCATGTTGTGATGTGATATGGTCAAGACATGATGTGATATACGTTGTTGTATGAGATGATCATGTTTTGTAAAAGTTATCGGCAACTGGCAGGAGCCTTATGGTTGTCGCTTTATTGTATGAAATGCAAACGCCATGTAATTGCTTTACTTTATCACTATGCATTAGCGATAGTTGTAGAAGCAATAGTTGGCGAGACGACCACGACGCAACGATGGAAATCAAGGTGTTGAGCCGGTGACAATGGAGATCATGATGATGGTTTGGAGATGGAGATCAAAAGCACAAGATGATGGCCATATCATGTCACATATTTTGATTGCATGTGATGTTTATCTTTTATGCATCTTATTTTGCTTAGTACGGCGGTAGCATTATAAGATGATCCCTTCACTAAATTTCAAAGTATAAGTGTTCTCCCTGAGTATGCACCATGTGACGACCCCGGCTTAATCGTGCACTAATCATACACAAAAATGCGCATGATCAAGCCTAAGGACTCACTTGAAGATATCACAACACAACTCTAAAACATAAATAAAGTCATACAAGCTTTATATTACAAGCCAGGGCCTCGAGGGCTCGAATACATAGCTCGATGGCATACAAGCATCAGCGGAAGCATCAGATATCTGAGTACAGATATAATACAAAGAGAGAAATAGGCCTTCACAGAGGCGGGGTAAAATAAAAATACTACGATCGAAAGGCGTAGGCCTCCTGCCCTGGACCCTCCGATCCTACTCCTGGTCGTCGAACGGCTCCTCGTAGTAGTAGTACTCGCCAGGCGGGTAGTAGTACTGGTCGTCGGCTGGGGCGTCTGGCTCAGGGGCTCCGTCGTCTGGTGGCATCAAATGGAATATGGGGGAAAAAGAAAGTAAAGCAAACGTGAGTACTCATCCGAAGTACTCAGCAAGCAAGGATCTACACTACATATGCAACATTGTCAAAGGAATGGCTGTATATGTGGACTGGGCTGCAGAAATGCCAGAATAGAGGGGGAAGCCTAGTCCTATCGAAGACTAGCATCTTCAACAATCTTCGACAGTCTTGCAGCAATAGAAGAGAACAGATGAACATAATGTAAAGTAGTAGTAGTAGTAGTATCATTAACCTCGACCTGAGATCCTTTCTCGACTCCCTGCGAGAAAGCAATCCCAGAGCCGTAATATCCAGTTCTCATCACATGTTCTAGTTGTACCGATCGGGATACAACTCCGAGTGTCCGTTACCGTAGGACAGGTTATCGATAGAAGTTTCTTCCCTGCAGGGGTGCACCAAGTTACCCACCATGCTCGCTTAACTCCGGCCGGACACACTTTTCTGGGTCATGCCCGGCCTCGGCTAAGCAACACGCCGCAACCCGACCTAGGCTTATAAGAGAGGTCAGCACATCGGACTAAACCTATGCCCCCAGGGGTCTTGGGCCATCGCCCCGGGAACTCCTGCATGTTACGGGGCCACCGAAAGCAGACCTAGCAACCCCTTATACAAGCGCGGTTGCGTTCCCAGTCCAACTCGGCGTGCGCCACTCCTTACTGACGTCAAATAAGCTTCGGCTGATGTATACGACGCAGAACGCCCATACTATGCCCACGTGATGGTTAGTGCTATCGGGCCAGAGGCCCCTCGGATCAAATATCCAAACCGTAGTGGATTAGGAGCGCGCGGAAACAAGCAGAGACTCACGATCGATGTGACCCCGTCGCCCCGTCTCGAGGACTTGCGGCAAGGGCTAAGAATGCCCGGCCACGCCTCGTGTTATCTCGCGGGCACCATCCAGGTCAACCCGACTCCACATCACTTCGCATTAAGCTCGCGCGGGTACCCCTCAGGGCCGACCCGTCTTTAGTATCATGGTTTAGTGCAAGTCAACTCAACAACAGTATCTGTGTGTTTGACACCAGGGGAGCCCCGAGGAATCACCCTCGATGGAACCCCACCTGATGTTAAAGTCAAGGTGAACGAAGGAGGAATCACCCTCGAGGTCCACACTTGAGAGGTTGCACGACGATGTCGTTATCGGGGGTGGTGTAGGAGGAATCACCCTCGCTTACCACGACCGATTAACTAACCTACAAGGTTAACATCAGAAGTGCTGACGAGGTATCACCCTCGGCACTCGACGGTAACCCAGCAGTGTCGGCAACTAAAGGGGGAAGTGACGTACGGTGCCGGGGCCTGATCTTCAATCCCGATGATCGGGTCTTCTGATATCCAGCAGGGCAGTCGGGATCAAGTGGGGGTCTCTGTCGTGACTCTACCCAGCCTATACTAATCAGTCTAGGATAACCAGAAGGGTAGCAAGGCAGGTTACAATAATCAGGCTGTGCAGCAGATATAGGAAAACAGTAGCAATAGCAGTTCTAATGCAAGCATAAGAGAGAAGGGAATAGGCGATATAGGCATGCTCAAAATGGGGGTGCTTGCCTGTTTGCTCTGGGGCAAGGGCAAGGTCTTCAGTGGTATCGTCGGGGACGTAGTCGTACTCCTGAGCTGCGTCTGCCTCGGGAGCTATGTCAACGTCGGGGTCTATCGAGAGAGAAGAGGGGGAAGAAACAGGTAAACATAATGCAAACAAATGCAATACGGTGTGTGTGATGCTATGATGCAGTGCATGGTTGCCTAATTATGCATCTAAGTCATTTTAGTTATTTTTAGAATTATTCTGGGATTTAATAACCAGGGTGTGTGCACTATTCATCTGCCGGATACGGGTCCGGAGTTATGAGATCTTCTACGTAGGGGGTTCCGATGAAGAAACAGACGGCACGATCAGACTCGTCTCGTCGTTCTGAGCAACTTTCATGTTTTAACCTTTTCGATCTGAGCTACGATTTAAAAGTTATTAATTTTTAAAGATTATTTAATTTCTGGAATTTATTTATTTACAGAAAAGTGAATTATGACGTCAGCATGATGTCACTGTGACGTCAGCGGTCAACAGCGTCGCTGACCAGTCAAACATGACATGTGGGTCCAGTGGGACCCACACGTCAGTCTCTGTTAAGACTAACAGTGGATTAATTCAGTTAACAGGGTGATTAGAGGGGTGGGCCCCACATGTCAGTGAGACATTAGGCTAAACTAATTAATTTTAGTTAATTAAATGCTTAATTAGGTTAATTAGCCGCCGGGGCCCACATGTCAGTGAGAGGGGGTGAATAGTGTCGCGTTGACTCTGGTCAGCGAGGTCAAAGTGGGGTCCCTGGGCCCACCAGTCAGTGGCCCAGGTGGTGCCACGTGGGTGCCACGCCAGCTCGGCGACCGGAGACGCGCCGGCGACCTTCCCAGCGGCGGAAGTTTGCCGGAGCTGCCCGGAAATCCGCTACGCTGCGTCAAATCGCCCGCAACCACTTGCGTTCGATCGGCCTCTCGCCCGCGCATCTAATTACGGTGGTAGTTCGACCGAACACGGCCTCTAGCGACGGCGGCGAGCGGTGGAGTAGTCGCCGGAGTTCGGGCTTCGACGAATCCTTAGCTAGGGGGTACGGGAAAGCGTGTGCGCGGGCGCGTTCGACTCCTGGAAGCAGCAGGAACAGAATGCCGTGCTCAAACGAGCACGACAAGGGCCATGGCCACGGCGGTGAGGCGAACCGCGGCGTCGGGCTCACGGCGTCGTCGGCTGCTAGCTACAGGCGACGGCGGGCAGGGCAAAGAGTAGGAGAGGAAGGCTGGAAGCTCACCGAGCGGCTACGGAAAGCCCTTGGTGGCTTAGGAGCAGCAGACGGCGCCGGGGACGACGAAGCTCGCCGGAAGCAGAGAGATGCGGGGCGGCTCGATTCGCTTGTAGCCGGGCTCCCTGGCTCCTTCCAGTGGCGCCAGGGGTTGAGGAAGACGACGGCGGAGCTGGCCGGCACGGTGGGCGAGCGCGGGGCCGCCGGTGGCCACGGCAAATGGCGAAGTGCGGCGTCGACGGCGCTCGGACGCCTCGGATCTGAGGAGGAAGGAGGCGGAGCGAGCGAGAGGAGAAGGGGGAGAATGACGGAGAGGCTGGGGTGGAGTGGAGGGGCATCGGCCTTATCCCCCCCGCGCCCTGTATCGTCGGTGGACGGCGACGTGTCGGCGCCGCGCCGGCGCGCGCGCGCTCGACCAGCGGGAGAACGACAGCGCGAGGGAGAGAGGTGAGTGGGCCTGCTGGGTCGGGGTTCGGGGCACTGTGCACTAAGGCCCAGTGCACAGAGCCTCATTTTTATTTTTCTGTTTTTGTTTCTCTTTTTATTTATTTCATTTCCTGTTTCGAAATAGTAGAGCACTTTTACACTTTTGTAAAATGTGAGAGTTGATCCAAATATTGCAATGCAACATTTCCTTCCACCAAAAACTGGTTTGGGCAGAATTGGACTCCATTTAGATTAGAAATGAATTTAAATGGATTTAAATATCCTGTTTTGGTGTTGTTTCATCTTGTTTGAGTCACTTATCTAACTCCAACTATCTTGATGTTGATTTTAGAAATGTTCCTGGATTATTTGCCATTTAATGAACATTTTCCCAATAGAGTTTGTTCAACTTCATATTTCACTTTTGAATTTGAGTTGATTTTCAGATGTGAATTTGAATTGGATCATTAACCCATATGACTTGGCACTGCAAATGATCATGACTTGGCAAGATTAACAGAGTGTCACAGAGCTTATTACAAGGGGGTGTTACACACCATTGCGACAGTTCGTCGTGTTAAGACACCACGTGATGATCGGGTGTGATAGACTCTACGTTCAAATACAACGGGTGCAAGACAGTTTTGCACACGCAGAATACTCAGGTTAAACTTGACAAGCCTGGCATGTACAGACATGGCCTCGGAACACTGGAGACCGAAAGGTCGAACGTGAATCATATAGTAGATATGATCAACATAGAGATGTTCACCATTGATGACTACTCCATCTCACGTGATGATCGGACATGGTTTAGTTGATTTGGATCACGTATCATTTAGATGACTTGAGGGATGTCTATCTAAGTGGGAGTTCTTAAGTAATTTGATTAAATGAACTTAATTTATCATGAACTTAGTCCTGATAGTATTTTCATATGTATGTTGTAGATCAATGGCCCGTGCTACTGTTCCCTTGAATTTTAATGCGTTCCTAGAGAAAGCTAAGTTGAAAGATGATGGTAGCAACTACACGGACTGGGTCCGTAACTTGAGGATTATCCTCATTGCTGCACAGAAGAATTATGTCCTTGATGCACCGCTAGGTGAAAGGCCTGCTGCAGGAGCAGATGCTGATGTTATGAACGTCTAGCAAGCTCGATCTGATGACTACTTGATAGTTCAGTGTGCCATGCTTTACGGCTTAGAATCGGGACTTCAAAGACGTTTTGAACGTCATGGAGTATATGAGATGTTCCAAGAGTTGAAGTTAATATTTCAAGCAAATGCCCGAGTTGAGAGATATGAAGTCTCCAACAAGTTCTATAGCTGCAAGATGGAGGAGAACAGTTCTGTCAGTGAACACATACTCAAAATGTCTGGGTATCATAATCACTTGACTCAGCTGGGAGTTAATCTTCCAGATGATAGTGTTATTGACAGAGTTCTTCAATCACTGCCACCAAGCTACAAAGGCTTTGCGATGAACTATAATATGCAAGTGATGGAGAAGACAATTCCCGAGCTCTTCGCAATGCTCAAAGCTGCGGAGGTAGAAATCAAGAAGGAGCATCAAGTGTTGATGGTTAACATGACCACTAGTTTCAAGAAAAAGGGCAAGGGAAAGAAGGGGAACTTCAAGAAGAATGTCAAGCAAGTTGCCACTCCCGGGAAGAAGCCCAAAGCTGGACCCAAGCCTGAAACTGAGTGCTTCTACTGCAAAGGGACTGGTCACTAGAATCGGAACTGCCCCAAGTATTTGGCGGATAAGAAGGATGGCAAAGTGAACAAAGGTATATTTGATATACATGTTATTGATGTGTACCTTACTAATGCTTGTAGTAGCACCAGGGTATTTGATATTGGTTCGGTTGCTCATATTTGTAACTCAAAACAGGAGCTACGGATTAAATGAAGATTGGCTAAGCACGAGGTGACGATGCGCGTCGGGAATGGTTCCAAGGTCGATGTGATCGCCGTCAGCGCGCTACCTCTACATCTACCTTCGGGATTAGTTTTACACCTGAATAATTGTTATTTGGTGCCAGCGTTGAGCATGAACATTATATCTGGATCTTATTTAATGCGAGACAGTTATTCATTTAAATCAGAGAATAATGGTTGTTCTATTTATATGAGTAATATCTTTTATGGTCATGCACCCTTGAAGAGTGGTCTATTCTTGTTGAATCTCAATTATGGTGATACACATATTCATAATATTGATGCCAAAAGATGCAAAGTTGATAATGATAGTGCAACATATTTGTGGCACTGCCGTTTAGGTCATATTGGTGTAAAGCGCATGAAGAAACTCCATGCAGATGGGCTTTTGGAATCACTTGATTATGAATCATTTGATACTTGCGAACCATGCCTCATGGGCAAGATGACTAAAACTCCATTCTCCGGAACAATGGAGCGAGCCAATGACTTATTGGAAATAATACATACCGATGTATGCGGTCCGATGAGTGTTGAGAATCGTGGCGGGTATCGTTATTTTCTAACCTTCACAGATGATTTGAGCAGATATGGGTATATCTACTTGATGAAACACAAGTCTGAAATATTTGAAAAGTTCAAAGAATTTCAGAGTGAACTGGAGAATCATCGTAACAAGAAAATAAAGTTTCTATGATCTGATCACGGAGGCGAATATTTGAGTTACGAGTTTGGCCTTCATTTAAAACAATGTGGAATAGTTTCACAACTCACGCCACCTGGAACACCACAGCGTAATGGTGTGTCCGAACGTCGTAACCGTACTTTATTAGATATGGTGTGATCTATGATGTCTCTTACCGATTTACCACTATCGTTTTGGGGTTATGCATTAGAGACAGCTGCATTCACATTAAATAGGGCACCGTCTAAATCCGTTGAGACGACACCGTATGAACTGTGGTTTGGCAAGAAACCTAAGTTGTCGTTTCTTAAAGTTTGGGGTTGCGACACTTATGTCAAAAGGCTTCAGCCTGATAAGCTCGAACCCAAATCGGAGAAGTGCGTCTTCATAGGATACCCTAAGGAAATAATTAGGTACACCTTCTACCACAGATCCGAAGGCAAGTTCTTTATTGCTAAGAATGGAACCTTTCTAGAGAAGGAGTTTCTCTCAAAAGAAGTGAGTGGGAGTAAAGTAGAACTTGATGAGGTAATCGTACCTTCTCTCGAATTGGAAAGTAGTTCATCAGAGAAAACCGTTCCCATGATGCCTGCACCAACTAGAGAGGAAGATAATGATGATGATCATGAAACTTCAGATCAAGTTACTACAGAACTTCGTAGGTCAACCAGAACACGATCCGCACCAGAGTGGTACGGGAATCCTATACTGGAAGTCATGTTACTAGACCAAGGCGAACCTACAAACTATGAAGAAGCTATGATGAGCCCAAATTCCGACAGATGGCTTGAGGCCATGAAATCTGAGATTGGATCCATGTATGAGAACAAAGTGTGGACTTTGGTGGACTTGCCCGATGATCGGCGAGCCATAGAGAATAAATGGATCTTCAAGAAGAAGACTGGCGCTGATGGTAATGTTAGTGTCTACAAAGCTCGACTTGTCGCAAAAGGTTTTCGACAAGTTCAAGGAGTTGACTACGATGAGACTTTCTCACCCGTAGCGATGCTTAAGTCCGTCCGAATCATGTTAGCAATTGCCGCATTTTATGATTATGAAATCTGGCAAATGGACGTCAAAACTGCATTCCTTAATGGATTTCTTAAAGAAGAGTTGTATATGATGCAACCAGAAGGTTTTGTCGATCCTAAAGGTGCTAACAAAGTGTGCAAGTTCCAGCGATCCATCTATGGACTGGTGCAAGCATCTCGGAGTTGGAATATACGCTTTGATGAGGTGATCAAAGCATATGGTTTTATACAGACTTTCGGAGAAGCCTGTATTTACAAGAAAGTGAGTGGGAGCTCTGTAGCATTTCTGATATTATATGTGGATGACATATTGTTGATTGGAAATGATATAGAATTTCTAGATAGCATAAAAGGATACTTGAATAAGAATTTTTCAATGAAAGACCTCGGTGAAGCTGCTTATATATTGGGCATCAAGATCTATAGGGATAGATCGAGACACTTAATAGGACTTTCACAAAGCACATACCTTGATAAAAGTTTTGAAGAAGTTCAAAATGGATCAGTCAAAGAAAGGGTTCTTGCCTGTGTTGCAAGGTGTGAAGTTGAGTAAGACTAAATGCCCGACCACTGCAGAAGATAGAGAGAAAATGAAAGTCATTCCCTATGCTTCAGCCATAGGTTCTATCATGTATGCTATGCTGTGTACCAGACCTGATGTGTGCCTTGCTATAAGTTTGGCAGGGAGGTACCAAAGTAATCCAGGAGTGGATCACTGGACAGCGGTCAAGAACATCCTGAAGTACCTGAAAAGGACTAAGGATATGTTTCTCGTTTATGGAGGTGACAAATAGCTAATCGTAAATGTTTACGTCGATGCTAGTTTTGACACTGATCCGGATGACTCTAAGTCACAAACCGGATACGTATTTATATTGAATGGTGGAGCTGTTAGTTGGTGCAATTCCAAGCAGAGCGTCGTGGCGGGATCTACGTGTGAAGCGGAATACATAGCTACTTCGGAAGCAGCAAATGAAGGAGTCTGGACGAAGAAGTTCATATCCGATCTAGGTGTAATACCTAGTGCATCGGGTCCAATGAAAATCTTTTGTGACAATACTGGAGCAATTGCCTTAGCAAAGGAATCCAGATTTCACAAAAGAACCAAACACATCAAGAGAAGCTTCAACTCCATCCGTGATCAAGTCAAGGAGGGATACATAGAGATTTGCAAAATACATACGGATCTGAATGTAGCAGACCCGTTGACTAAGCCTCTTCCACAAGCAAAACATGATCAGCACCAAGACTCCATGGGTGTTAGAATCATTACAATGTAATCTAGATTATTGACTCTAGTGCAAGTGGGAGACTGAAGGAAATATGCCCTAGAGGCAATAATAAAGTTGTTATTTTATATTTCCTTATTCATGATAATTTTTTATTATTCATGCTATAATTGTATTGATCGGAAACCTAAATACATGTGTGAATACATAGACAAACACTGTGTCCCTAGTGAGCCTCTACTTGACTAGCTCGTTGATCAAAGATGGTTAAGGTTTCCTAACCATGGACATGAGTTGTCATTTGATAACGGGATCACATCATTAGGAGGATGATGTGATGGACAAGACCCATCCGTTAGCTTAGCATAATGATCGTTCAGTTTTATTGCTACTGCTTTCTTCATGTCAAATACATATTCCTTCGACTATGAGATTATGCAACTCCCGGATACCGGAGGAATGCCTTGTGTGCTATCAAACGTCACAACGTAACTGGGTGATCATAAAGATGCTCTACAGGTATCTCCGAAGGTGTTTGTTGGGTTGGCATAGATCGAGATTAGGATTTGTCACTCCGAGTATCGGAGAGGTATCTCTGGGCCCTCTCGGTAATACACATCATAAGAAGCCTTGCAAGCAAAGTGACTAATGAGTTAGTTGCAGGATGATGTATTACGGAACGAGTAAAGAGACTTGCCGGTAACGAGATTGAACTAGGTATGAAGATACCGACGATCGAATCTCGGGCAAGTAACATACCGATGGACAAAGGGAATAACGTATGTTGTCATAACGGTTCGACCGATAAAGATCTTCATAGAATATGTGGGAGCCAATATGAGCATCCAGGTTCCGCTATTGGTTATTGACCGGTCATGTCTACATAGTTCTCGAACCCGTAGGGTCCGCACGCTTAACGTTCGATGATGATTTTGAATTATATGAGTTATGTGATTTGGTGACCGAATGTTGTTCGGAGTCCTGGATGAGATCACGGGCATGACAAGAAGTCTCGAAATGGTCGAGAGGTAAAGATTGATATATAGGACGATGGTATTCGGACATCGGAAGTGTTCCGGAGGGTACCGGGTACATATCGGGTCACCGGAAGGGGTTCCGGGCACCCCCGGCAAAAGATATGGGCCTAATGGGCCAAGAGGGGAAACGCAGCAGCCAGCAGGGACTGCTGCGCCCCCCATATGGGCCGCACCAGAGGAGGAAGGAAAGAGGCGAAGAGAGAAGGAAGGGGAGGGATTCGGCCTCCCCCTTCCTTCCCTCCTCCCTCCTCCTTCCTTTCCCCTCCGAAACTTATGGAAAGGGGGAGGCGCCCAAGTAGGATTCCTCCTACTTGGGGCGCCCCTTTGCTGCTCCCCTCCCTCTCCCACCTATATATACATGGGGAGGGGGCGCCTAGAACACACAACAATATCTGTTAGCCGTGTGCGGCGCCCCCCTCCACAGATTACACCCTCGGTCATATTCTCGCGGTGCTTAGGCGAAGCCCTGCGCGGATCACTTCACCATCACCGTCACGACGCCGTCGTGCTGACGGAACTCATCTACTTCCTCGATACTTTGCTGGATCAAGAGTTCGAGGGACGCCATCGAGCTAAACGTGTGCAGAACTCGGAGGTGCCGTACGTTCGGTGCTTGATCGGTCGGAACGAGAAGAAGTTCGACGACATCAACCGTGTTTTCAAACGCTTCCGCTTTCAGTCTACAAGGGTACGTAGACACACTCTCCCCCTCTCGTTGTTATGCATCTCCTAGATAGATCTTGCGTGAGCGTAGGAATTTTTTTGAAATTGCATGCTACGTTCCCCAACAATATGTGAGTAGCGCATTCATCAAAAACTATTTAAACTAAACGCTACCAGGCAAAGCCCAACAGACAGAATTACAAAAGGCCAAGACATAAAGTAATGAAGTAGTCCCTCCATCTCATAATATAAGAGCGTTTTTTGACACTAGTATTTTTGACACTACAGTGGTGTCAAAAACGATCTTATATTATGGGATGGAGGGAGTAAATGTGTGTGAACATAATTACATCCTCCAAAGGTCTGGACCACAAGGATTTTTTCAAAGTTTTCACAAGCTTCCTTTGGCGCTTTAGTTCACTGTTGAAAATCATAATAGTCTCTGCAAAAAACGAAAATTGAATATAATGAATATCTCCAATAGCATATTTGCAGTACAGTTTTACAATCTACTGAAGTTCTTTAACAATGTCATCAGTCTGGCAGTACCTCTTCTAGCTGCTGGTACAGACGCAAGTACCAGCAGCTAGACGTGTGTATATATATACAATTGCAAGTCCCATGGCTGGATGATGAAGAAACAGAACATATAGTGCAGGTTTGGATTTGATGGGTATGAAAACCGTACTTTGCTTGAGGGCTAGCTTGGTCGTGATGTTGATGAAGCGTGCCATGAAGTGGGCAGGGCTTCTTCTCCTCTTGAGCTTGGCGAACAGGTCAGGTCCATCTAGGGGTCATCCTGCGACCAAACCATCCGTAAGATAATCCACTCGAAGGAAAGGAAGGTAGGAAAGGAGAGCAAATCGAGAGGGGGGCGGACCTTGTCCCGTATACTAGGGGCGGAGCAGCGCCGGTTGTGGGCAAGGAGCTGAGCCATGAAGACCTCCCGTTGGTCCTTCTCCTCCTCCTCCTCCTCCTCCGTCAGGTCCCTCTGGACACCGTGGATCTGGGCGAACTTGAAGGGTATGCTGAGTTCTTCTGCAGTAGTAGCACGAACTTGACACGAACTTGACGAAGACAGGAACCATGTCTGCGACTCGAATTGAATCGAATCAGAGAGAGAGAGAGAGAGAGAGAGGCGTGTGGAGGAGAAGAGGGGAGCGAGAGGGGACCTTGTGGATGAGCTCCATTGCTTGGGCAACCGCGGATCTGGAAGCACCGTGATGGATCTGGCCGCCGGCTGCCCTGCTGCTCGATTTGGACCAGATGCGGTGGCGGCCCTGGGTGGGGATGCGGGTGCAACGTGGATGGGGATGGGCGGCGGCGTGCGTCGGAGATACTGGTGTGGGGAGTTGTCGATGGGGATTGGTGGCCGAGTGAGTATGGGATTCAGGGGCGGGGGTGCTGGGTCGAGCGTGGATGGGGGATGCAGGGGGTGATGGAGGGGATAGGGGCGGTGGTGCTGGGCAGGGCGGCAAGGAGGGGATGAGTCGGCCACGGTGCTAGGGTTGGCGAAGTCGACGGCGAGATGCAGTTGGGCGGCTGATGCGGGAGAAGGATAGCAGCCAGATGCAGTGTGTGGGTGAGGGGAAAATTAAGGACGCGTGGCCGCGATGGGCTTCGAGTTCCTTCTAATTTTTTGTTCTCCCGCGACCATGCCTCGCGCCCTTTTTTGGGCCTCGACTCTTTCATGCGCGCGCCAGGCCAACTTGTTTACCGTCTGTGCATTCGCCCTCAAATGGAATTCAGGGCAATTGGGTCGATCCTCAAGATGCCGGCAGTTTGTCTGCCTGTATAACTCCACCATTCCCGGCAGTTATGTTGACCTACATAGTCTTGCCCGGCACATAGAGCTTTGGAGGCAGTTAATTGACCTCAATTCTGGATCATTCCCGGCAGTTAATTGCCTCTAAACTTTTGTCATGGTGTAGTGTTACCCTTTGTGGAGGATTCTGCACTAAAGAGGTAATTGGCCTTTTGTAGCTTCCCCGCGGGATCCAGTTATGGTCCCAAATGTGAGTAGTCTCGCCATCTCCAATCCTCCTTACAATTCCCTACGCCATAACATCCCTCCCGTCGAATGGCTCTCCATACTTGTGAGGGGCGAGTTCCCAATTCAGCATCAAGATGTGAACAATTAGGGAAATAGACAGCTTTCAGAATGCCTGCACTTAAAGAATCTGGTCCATTCATTAGCCTCCACGATTGCCTTGCCAAGAGGGCAAGATTAAAGAGCTCTAGATCCCTAAATCCAAGACCGCCCATATGCTTCGGCTTAGTCATGACATCCCATGCAACCCACGCTGGTTTACGTCTCCCTCTCTTACTTCCCCACCAAAACTGACGTATGATGGATGAGACACTTTCACATAGACCTCTCGGGAGTCTGAAGCAAGATATCGAATAAACAGGGATTACTTGAGCGACTTATTTTATCAGAATCTCCTTACCAGCAGCAGACAAAAGTTTACCCATCCAACCTTTAACCTTCTCCCACACTCTGTCCCTTAGATATTTAAAAGTCCCATTTTTAGAATGACCAACCTCGGTTGGCATCCCCAAATATCGATCACTGAGTGATTCATTCTGTACTTGTAGTTTGGTTTTCACCCCTTCTCTTACTATCTGTGGGCACCCTTTGCTGAAGAAGATAGATGATTTTGCATTATTAATTTTCTGCCCTGATGCATTACAATACCTGTCCAGTAGGTTTGAAACCTCTTCTGCACCCCCCACACTAGCCTTGAAAAGCAACAGGCTGTCATCGGCAAATAAAAGGTGGTTCACAGGCAGAGCTGTGGGCGCCACCTTAATACCTTCCAACAATGATGACCGAGAACTGGATTTCAGGAGGCATGAAAGGCCCTCTGCTGCAATCAAGAAAAGGTAAGGGGAGATTGGATGTCCCTGCCGGATCCCTCTGGATGGATGAAAAATTTCAAGTTTCTCACCATTAAAGAGCACTGAAAAAGAAACGGATGAAACCATAGCCATAACTGTATCAATCCATACCTGGGCAAACCCCAACTTGCTCATGATGGCCCTAAGGTAAGCCCACTCCAACCTGTCGTATGCTTTCATCATATCCAACTTAAGAGCAAAAGCTATTGTTCTTTGACTTGTTTCACTTCATGAAGTGTAAGCATTCATAAGCACAAATTATATTATCTGTAATCAACCTTCCTGGGACAAAAGCAGACTGTTCCCTAGAGATAATATCTGGAAGTATTTGCTTTAATCTGTTCGCTATCACCTTTGAGGCTATCTTATAAAGGACGTTGCATAAACTGATAGGTCTGAATTGTGAGAGCAAAGTAGGATTTGTCACCTTTGGTATTAGGACAAGGATAGTATCGTTTATGCATTCTGGGCTCTCCTCCCCTCTAACAATCCCGAGCACAATGTTGGACACATCATCCCCACACATGTCCCAATGCTTCTGATAAAACTGGGCCAGGAACCCATTCGGCCCCGGCGCTTTAGTGGGAAACATTTGGAACAGTGCGATCTTAACCTCCTCCTTAGTGTAAGGCGCACATAGAACAGAGTTCATGGCTGCTGTTACTTTACAGGGTACATGAGCAAGGACCTCGTCTAGACCCTGTACACCCTCAGATGTGTAAAGGTCTTGGTAGAAAGCATTTGTCATAGCCCTTAGCTCATCCGGATTATCCACCAACACACCTATGGAGTTCTCAAGAGCTCGAATCATATTTTTCTTTCTGCGCAAACTAGCTCGAAGGTGAAAAAAAATCGTGTTTTTATCTCCAGATGAAAGCCATTCTGTGCGTGCACGCTGTCTCCACATCAGTTCCTCACGATGAAATAGCTCGACCAGCCTCTCGTTTATTTTTAACTCGACATGAGATGGGCCAATGCGCAACGGATCACCTCTTAACTCTTCTAGCTTCTTTTTGAGCCCTTTGATCTCACGATGAACACTCCCAAAAGACTGCTTACTCCAATTATTTAAACCTCGCGAGAACCCTGCCAATTTATCCCGCAGCTCTTGAACGCTTTCACATGGCCCATCAGCAAGCCATTCATTGTTAACAACCTCCCCAAAACCATCATGCCTCTCCCACATAGACTCATACCGGAACGTCCGATGCAGTGCACAATCTTGAGCTCGTCCCATATCAAGGACAATCGGGCCATGGTCAGAAGTGACCGCAGTATGGTGTTCAAGGGTTGCTAGAGGGAGCCGTGTCATCCACTGGGGGTTAGCTAGCGCCCTGTCCAGTCTGCATCTGTTATAAGTGCCACCAGTCACTTTCTTCTCAAAGGTCCAGAACCTTCCCCTGTAGCCAATGTCCATTAGCATGCATACATCTGTTGCCTCTCTAAAAGCCTGAATTTGTGCATTACTACGCTGACCTATTCCCACGTGTTCATTCGGACGTAAAACTTCGTTAAAATCGCCAATACACAGCCAAGGGAGAGAGCTCAAAGTGCTAATATTCTTCAAAACCGTCCATGTTTGGTGTCTTAGATGGGTTTGGGCCTCGCCATAAACACAAGTCAAACGCCAGATCTCCTGCCCATTCTCCTCGACAGAAACATCCAAATGATAACAAGAGTAACCCAAGATTTCAACCTTTATTTCATTATTCCAAAAAAGCCCTATTCCACCACTTCTACCTTGACTATCAACTGCATAAGCTTTATCGTAACCTAACGTACCAGCTAAAGATTCGACCCTCGCTCCATCTATCTGTGTCTCAACAATGCACAGGAGGGAAGGGGCAAACTTCTTCGCGAATTTGCGAAGTTCATTGACCGTCGCGGCGTTGCCCGCCCTGCGACAGTTCCAACATAATAAACTCATTGGGCTCGGCGGCGCTCCTCGAAGGAGCCTGCCAAATTTTTCACCAGGTTACTCTGCTCATCCTTCTCGCTTACTCCCATCTTTGTGCGCTTCAGGTCTCTCGTTGGTGGGGGACTGACCACGCCAACCCCGATCGGGACTAGTGCCAGTTCATTGCCCTTGGATATAGATGCCTGTTCTTCATGCCCCTTATTCCTCTTGAGATCTAGCTCTGTCCTATCGGACCTCTTCCTGCTCGGATCATCCATGTTCATAGCAGTAGGACCTGTGCCTGAATCCTCATCGAAGCGATCATCCCTGTAGACATCTCTCCCTGCATCTCGGTTGCCTCTACCTCGGCCCCCGCTTCTGCCTCCACGGCGCCCTCGGCTGCCACCAGAATTCTGGCCACCACTGCGCATAGTCCACGATGCGCTAAGATCTTTGAAAACTAGGGCTGATTTTGGGTGAATCCCATCACCATGCTCTTTAAACACGTGGCCCAAGTGTCCACATACTGCACACCAATCCGGTAGGCGCTCATATTTCACCCTGTAGATTTGCCTTTTCATATCCCTGACTAGAGACACTGCGCCCTTCAGTGGTTTGTTAACATTAATCTTAACCCAGACATGGTAAAAATTGCCCGTGAAATCGTATGACGCAGGTTCTGTAAACAAGACTTCTCCCACTTTTGATGCCAAAGCAGGTACTAGATGCGCAAACAGGCTCGGGACATCATGAATCTGTATCCAAATATCCAAAGTATCTAACTTGACCATGGATGGTTAAGTAACACCGTCATAAGGCGTGATGATGACCGCATTACCTCTGAAATTCCAAGGGCCCTCCTGCATAACTCTCTCCCAATCACCCAGGCAATGAAACTGCAAGGTGTACTGGTTAGCTTCTAGCGGCTTAAAATTCACAGGTTGCGCAAGATTCCAAGCTGCTCTCATGTTTCTGAAGAACCACCCCTGGCTGTAGGTTTTGTCGATGTGAACCCGCGCCACTGCCAACCATCTTGCTGCATCCTTGGGGACCGCATCTTCATCCACCACCACGTCATCCATATCGTCCTCCTGGAGTCTCAGCTCCCCCATCAAACTCTCGATCTCTGCTGCAGAAGAAGACCCGCCGGCTGATGCCGTTCTGCCTCCTGTTTCCGCAGCCATCAGTCAAACCCTAACCCGATCTACAAAAGCACCGGGTAAAAACAAAGTGGGGGGTTTTTGGGGGGACCGAACCCGATCCGTCCGAGGCAGGGGGGTCAACCAAGGCCGGGCAGTGATGCGAGGATCACCCCTAGATCAGCCCGAGTTGAATCCCTGGATCAGAACGGAGGGAACAGAACGGAGGGAAGGAAGAAGCTACGACTCAACGGCGACACGATCGCCGCCGAGAGGAGAAAACCCTAACGAGAGGGAAACAATACATATGTCTTGACTATTCGCAGCTGTTTTCGGACGGTTGCGTGGCGACCGGCCCAAATTCAGGCTCGCGTGTATCACTGCCTAAGAAAGAGCACCCCAAATCGCCTCCCCTCAAGAGACCGCCACCACCGCTCAAAAAAAAAAAAAGAGAGACCGCCACCGGTTAACCTAACCCCAAATCGCTTCTCATGGACACGCAGACGATGCAACGACCCTCAAATCGGAAGGAGCGGACACGCGGTGCTGCATTTGACCAACGCTAGGGACGCGACACGTCGGTTGCGTTCCCCTCGCCGCAACTTGACCCTGACCGTCGGGCACACTCTGGGAAAAGAACGCCGGAGAGGGCCCAGAAAACTTGCAACGCGTGACCAACCGCTGACCCCTGTAAAACGGGACCCACATGAGCCCTCTAGTGGCGTTTCCCAAGAGCTAGTGGATACGTATATACTCGGATACGTGCAGCTAATCAATGATCTGTATCAGTTGGCTCAACTAGGTCCTGGAATATCCTCGTTGCAAAAAAAAAACTGGAATAACCAACTCCGGACGTGTATTCGTGACCAGCATGGATACGGCCGGATTCTAGCACTGATCGATCCCCAACTTCACTATATATATCCCAACATACGAACCTCTTACCTCTGCCAAGAAGAGCTAAATCGTTTCGACGGCGTGCATAGCAGTGCGTCTCTGCGGGCGTCCATGTCTAAGAGGCGCAGATGTGCCGAACTCCCCGATCATCTCATCGAGGAAATATTCCTGCGGTTGCCGGCCAAGTCGGTGCTTGGGTGTCGCTGCCTCTCCCGCGCCTGGGCCGCCAGGCTCTCCTCGGAAAATTTCAAAGACCGCCACCACTGCATGGCCAACCTCCACGGCGGCCCCAGGATCTTTGGCACGCAGCACTGGATATACGCCACGGAGCCGAAGGTGCTAGCACCACTCACGATCATCCCGCGCGTCATCCCGCTTGATAGTTTCCCACGTCTTGGCACTGCGTTACCATCATCGATTGAAGGAGAAGAAGAGGATGATGCACCACCCGGCCCCATTGTCGCGCACCTGGTCACAGCGCAGTGCCATGGCCTCGTCATAATGACAATCAGTCCCACAAGAAAGACTTTTCTCCCCGACATGTCCTATGTTTGCAACCCGTCTACCGGCCAGATGACAGCTTTGCCGGAGGGCCGGACAACGGGCTACCGAGGTTCTACCGAGTACAGGGAGAACTATGATGGCCTAGGGCTCGGCTACGACGTCCGCACCAAGAAACACAAGGTCGTGCGCATCTACTACCGCGGAGGCGGCCTCATGTCCGCTGGCTGTGAAGTCTACGTGATAAACGGACCCATGGGGTCGTGGCGGCCGATCCGTGAGAAGCCCATGGGTTCGATAGACCAATACGGTACGAGTGTCTTCGCGCAAGGGCATGTGTACTGGGTGGCCTGTCGACACAGAGAGATGTTCATCATGTCCTTCTTTCTCGCAACTGAGAAGTTTGGGACCATACAGCCACCGTTGGACATGGACAACAAGCACATGTATGATTTGACGGAGCTTGGCGGACGACTTTGCCTTTTTACCTATCAACCTGGACAGCATTGCAACATCTGGCTGTTGAATCAATATGGATCAGCTGGAGCTTCATGGGAACTGCAATACCGAATCGACGCATCACCAGAGGTCATGTTATTCGGGGCCAGCCCGCTCGCCATCATCGACAACGGCCGCCGCATACTCCTCACACAGCCTAGCTTCCCAGACCAAATATATGCATACAACCCTGTCACTCATGATATTGAGAACCTCCTCGACTGGAGTGGTTCATCCATCCCCAGTCCCACCTTGGGCATAAGTTATGTTGCTGTATACGAGGAAAGCCTCGCCTCGCCGGGGCGGCAGCCTTGCAAAGAAACCATCTTGATCTCCTCAACGTCTACACAGGCCCTATGTCTAGTGCTACAACTACAATACCTGTCACAACACACCGTTGGAAGGCTTATGTGTGTCTGCCGTAGCTGGCGATCCATGATCTGTAGTAATCAATAGAGTGAATTTCAGTTTTTACCCCCAAACAAGTTTGAGATTTGGCAGAATTTTATCCATTATACCCCATTTAGCAAAAACGTTGCCAAATTTTACCCCTTTTAATTTTTTATATGAACATTCTAACTAGTGGTTCTCAATTGTCTCGTTCACATGCCAGTTCTCCACGTCGAAACCCTGGGAGGCCTACGGGCAGAGGGGTCAAAAAAGTGTCTTGTGTTTCTCTACAGATCATCAAGTCGCCGTAGATTAGATTCGTTTGTAAGCTAGCCTCCATCAAAAAGCATCCACCAGCCTGCTTAGCTAGAATGAATTTCAATTTTTACCCCGTTGCACCTCATTTAATTTTGTTATTATGAACATTCTGACCAGTTGGTACCAATTGTCTCGTCCACATGCCAGTTTTCTTTTGACGGATTTTCTCCACGTCGAAACCGGTCCATACCGCTTCACCTAACTGGACCAGTGTGAGAACCGTACCCAGTTGTAGCTTATCAAACCTGTAGTTGATCACCTTTCGCTTGCAAAACAAACAATAGATTAGATGCAATACATGGATTGATTAATTAGATATTTATCGTAATGTATGTATGTGATATGCATGCATAAGTATGTTCATCACTTAGAGCATCTCCAACAGGCGCATAGAAGTTTCTCGCGCTAAAATAGTTTTAGCGCGTCACTGTAGCATTTTTAGTGCGCTGGACCCAACATTGGTTTAGCAGATGCCAAAAACGCGTGCTAAAAAAAACACGCAGTGCAAATTATGAAGCGTGCGCAATTCGGCGCCTTAAATTTGCAGCTTCTGATAGCGCTTTTTAGCGCGTGCCCAATCTTTTTTTTCGCGTGCACTATTTTATAACTTTTACTGGAGCTGTCCGGCGCTCAAAAAACCGGAATTTTAGCGCGCGGAGCAGTTTTTGTGCGCCTGTTGAAGATGCTCTTAGGATGCAAACAGGGTCGGTTGTGAGAAAAGAAATAGATGGATCTGGAATAATCATGCCATCGGTACATGTCTAGTCTAGTCGTTGGAAAACTTGATGCATCGTAATATGTCCAATAATCAGGAGACTCGTAAGTAATCTGTGTATGGCTAGTCATCATAATATCTCCAATAATAACATGGCACGGTGATTAAAAAACAACCATCTCATCACAAACCTTAAGGCTTCTTGAGACCATAAACGATTGAACCTAAACATGACTAATCTATACCTCCCAAACTGACATAAAATTGTTCGGTCGAATACTTGGTCAGCTCTTCCCAGCGAATATTTGTAGAGGATCGACGCTTAATTAGGCGTCTCTCATATAGAAATGGACAATGGTGCTTTAGAAAAGCTAAGTTTATTTTTCTAAACACCTACCTAACCACCTAGCATTGTATACAAGGCCTAAGAGCGTCTACAGCCGGACCCCATATTCCTTCCCTAAACGCCTGAAATGTCCGCCCGGTCAGTGTCCGGTCAAAAAAAGTTGATCCAACCTGACCCACCACTTCCTCCCTAAACGTCCGGACTGACCGGCACACCTCAAACCCGTCTCAAATTTGGGGGCAATATGAGGCTGCCCGGTCACGCCCGGGCACCTCCTATCGACCCCACATGCAGCCACTCAAGCCTTCTTCCTCCCTGGTCTATCTCTTGCGTGGACATTGCAACGACGCCGGCAGAGGAACTGGTGCCTCGCGACGACGACGGAGTGGGCGTGGACGACGACGGGGGAGACTACTGACGACCTCGTGTAGCCCCCGCGTGTGCTTGCTGGCCCCGTGCACCCGCGGACGAGCTGACAGCCGCCGGGGGCAGGCAGTTGTTCTGGACGCCTCCCCGGGCGCGGGCGTGCGCAGCCGTCACAGCCACGGGCGTGCTGGCCGCCTCAGAGCATCTACAGCCGCATATGACAAATACGACCCCTCAAACGCCCATGGACGCGCCCGGGCGCGTCCACGGGCAGTGATCGGACACTCCTCAAATTAGCACAACTGCATCCGGACATCTCATACTAGATTCTCAAATCCATACAAAAGCATGCAAACAAAAACCTATGTACTACGTAGATGATCTAGCTACTCCTCGTCGGAGATGTCGGCTATCTCCGTTCCCGGCTCCGGGTACATGGGCGACAACTGCAGCTCTGGCTCCTCCCGCGCCTCCGCCTGCTCCGCTCCGGCCTCCTCCTCTATCTCTGCGTCGAGTTTGGTGAAGAGCGCGTCGGTCGCTGCCTGCTCCTGTCGGAGGAACTTCCGGTTGGCCTCCACATAGGCCTCATCCTGGATGGACTCCAGGATGGCCTGCTGCTCCGCCATCTCCATGGCTTGGGCGACAACGAACTCCGCCTCCGCCTCATCCATGTTGAACCCCGGAGCAAGCTGCTCCGCCTCGTCCTCCTCCGGATCCGCCACCTCCATCGGCTCCGGCAGCTGCTCCTCCTCCGGCTCCGGCGAGTCCGGAGGCAGCCCGGTAGCGATGCGGGCGGCGCGCCTAGCCTGGATCTCCTCCGCAATATGCCTCCGGTGCTCCGGCGTGAGCATAGCGTACGTGGTAATCTTCTGCCGGACAATGGCGATGCCGAAGAGCGGGGGAGAAGAGGCGGACGGGCTCGGGTGGCGTTGCAGAGAGGGAGGAGGTGGATGGGCTAGGGTTGGGGGACGCCGGCCGGCTTAAATAGCCGGATTTGGCCTCGGGCGGCGAGCCGGAGCGGCGTCACGCGGCGTTCACACTGTGGCGATGGAGGAGGCGTCCGTCGGACCGCAGGGTTTTCGGGCGATTCTGGATGGGACCCCATCGTCAGTCCTACGTGGCGGGCGCGCCCGGGCGCCCCTATATCCATCCCATATTTGGGCTGAATATGAGGGTTGCCAGTCAGTCCGAGCGTTTGAGGCCCGTTTGAGGCGCCCGGCTGAGTCAAAATTTCATGACTGGTCAGTGACCGGGCAGCCCGCCCGGGCATTTGAAGAGGGTTTGAGGTGCCCAGCTGTAGATGCTCTCATCAAACCGAAACGCTCATCTGATCGTGGGAGCCCAGCGCATCAAACCAAACCGCCGAAATGTCAAAAGAGAAAGGGCATGCTAGTCTTAGTCAAGTGGCTATAACACATAACATAAGAAAGAAAAAATAAATAAAAAATTGCAAGGATCTTAATGTAATATCTCACGATTATAGCATCAACAAGACATAACCAAGTCTCAGTCAACTGAGATTTAACAAGACCGAAAGGAAAAACCGCCACAATTTTTTTTCTTTCATTCACCTTCTAATTTTGTGAATTTCCTCTCTCATTCACCTACGAAAGAAAGAATTGGTGTCACCCTGTCTCGTCACAAGCTCTACATTACCGATTGGGTTTCCATGCTCATTGGGTAAGTAAGGGGAATAAGTAAGAACAGTTGAAAGCTTAAGAATGTGCTAGTTCCTTTGCTGCGAATGGGTGGAATTGGTATCCCCAAACCATCATTTCTTTCTTCCATCCCGAGATCTGACCCAAGGAAATATTATTCAAATAACATGTCATTCAAACGCCCTTGTTAATTGCTCGTCACGTAAGTGAATTTACGAATAGGGAGCCCAGGTGCCCAACAAGTGAACTATTTCCTCCTCCAGGATTGTTGCTTTAATGACTTTTGATTCTTCCTTTTTCATACCTGAGTTCCCCTCTATTTTGCGATATCGCCACTCTGGTATCGCCGCCGGCTTGGTGGGCTCCAGCAAGCGGCTCCCTCTAGCAGCCAAGGTGGGGTGTTGGTCCCCCTTTTGCCTAGTGGGAGCTCTTCGCCTGGTGATTTTAGCAGTTCGGTGGCGGTCACTAGCCAAATATGGGAGGTTGCGGCTGGTTCTGGCTCTTTCAAGAAGGTGGGGCGTCTGTGACGGCTGGGGGCTTCAGTTGTCGGCTTTGGTCCGCGGGGGAGGAGCATTGCATGGGTTTGGGGAGGCCAGCCCCAAATCGGGGAGGAGGGGCCTTGGGTTGCTTGATGAGCATTTTTGTTGTTATGATGATCGGTGTTGGAGACTTGGAGTTGCCCTTAAGCCTTGCACAGTGCAATGTGTTTACGGGAGGTGTTTAGAAAAATAAATCATTTTTTATTAAGCACTGGTGCTTATTTGTAGAGGCTAGATGCTTAATTAGAAACCCCTTCTACAAAGATACTCACTGGTGCGTGAGAAAAACTCGATTTAATTTATAAAACACCTACCCAAAGCACCTTTGTACTAAGGCACAAGGCTTTTAGGCCCTCGCTGGCGCCCCAGCAGCTCACGGCCAACTTGGCTTCCTGGTGGACGAATTCGCTTCAAGGTTGGACTGATGTTGCTTCAAGAAGCTTGGAACTCAACTGTCATGCTCACCTGGTGCATGATTTGGAAGAAGAGGAACACAGTGTGTTTGCTAACAAAGCCATCAAAGCGACTCAGCTAACAGACAAGACTATGCAAGAAGTGAGATGTCGGCATCAGGACAAGAAGTGAGATGTATGGCTCTGCGAGTTCTCTTAATGAATGAAAAGTAGCACTCGCTACATTTTGTCAACAACAGAAAAACAATGAGATTTGACATGACCACAAACCATATCACCCGGGGAAGCTGAAATTCCCTCTATTAACCCGGTTACATTCGAAACTTTGGTAGACTAGCACACATTCAGCAAGTTCGTTTAGATAGTTTATAAATTTTATCGAACACATTGATGCGATGCGATGCGATGGACTCAGCAAGAATTGCAGCAGCCGTTCCTTCACCTGGAGAAAGCAAAAATGCCAATCCATTAGTAACCTGATAGGCACTAGTAATATATAGCCTCCAACTTACTGATGTTTATACAATAAAAGGAAAATGGACTACTAATATATAGCTGGGAAAGGCAAAATCGTCAATCCAGATTCTATACCCTCAACTTGCAGTAGCTGCCCATGGCTGCTGTTTATAACAAGAAAATGCTCCAAAGGAATGTTGATTTGAAACGCGGCTAAGCCAAGGAGAACTTCTATGAACGCCCACATAGGCACAAACGCGTGTAATTTCAACATCCACACCCCATATTCAACCCTGTATATCATGTGCGATTAAAAAGGAGACATTTTAGTTTGGCATCACCATCCATTTTAGTTCTTCTCTGTGCTATTCACAAGTGTGAATCCTTAGCCAAATGGACAATAGCTTGTGAGTGCATGTTACCCATGATGCAGCCAGATATTTTACACATAAAAAATAATCAAACAATCCAAATCTCACAAAGCTATATTCAGAAGATTTTCTTACATGTTGAACCGTTTCAGCACATTCGCACATCAAACCAGTCAGCCATCCCCAGCTTCGTTATATCCACCAGCAATGGCTGTGCCTGAAGGCACAAGAAGTCAGCCAATTAAAAACAGTTCCAAGGAAAAGACAGATGGATAGCTAGAAACACTACTTGAGCGAAAGAACTCACTTTTGTAACTCGCATTTTATAGACGATTTATAGCTCATTTTTTATACTAACAAGGAATGTACGGAAAACAGTACACTTAGGACATGGCCAACGCGAGGCGCTAACAGGGGACGCCAGGATCAATTTCCTGCTTGATTGGCAGTTAGGCCCGTGAATCCTGGCGTCACCCGCGGCATCGACGCAACAACAGGAGCCGAGCGCTTGCCTCTTTTTCTACCCAGGTCAGATAAAACACTGTGTACCCAGCGGCCGGTTAAGCGCCTATAATTAGCATCCACCGTTGTATCACATAGCGCCCTGTTGCTTTTTTATTTTTCTGCTATTTTTTTATGCGCTTAAGCGTCTAGATAAGCGCCTCCCATTGGAGATGCCCTTAGCCAATAAGAACCAAGACATGGTACAGCATTTATCTCATGTAAATTGGTCCCTAGTCATGTCAAGTTGTCAACCAACACAACTAAAACACCAAACTAATAAACTTTAGCAACAAAAGTGACTTTAGGTACGCAGTTTTAATAATTGGAGCATGATTAGAGCCAAGAAATGCAATTTATTTTTGTGTGCTACCAATATACTCCATCCATCGTGTTTATTGGGTCAGCGGGCCAACCAACGACGTCCAAATTTGCTAGGCCACGTGCAATGAAATTAATTAGGAAGTACTTTTTTTGCGACGAAATTAGGGAAGTGCTGCATGCAATGGAATTAATTAGCAATGGGGGCATAGAAAGGTGCAAGGCGTGCACGCCACGTTCGGCTTCGCTGCAGAGGTAGATTTTTTTATGCAATGCAAGCTAATTAATTAACAACAAACAAGCTCATACTCTAGTTTTCCTTCCCAACATGGTCCCAGAGTTTCGGCTAGCAGGCCTAATAAACGCGGACGGAGGGACTACTAGTCACTTGCAAGAGGGTCTACAAGTGGCAAAAAATAAGTACTATATTCTCATATGCAGGCGTATTAGGTTTCATTAAGATGAGGCTTAATATGCCTTTTTTATGACATGAACTTGGTACCACTTGATTTGTTTTCAAAAGCGTGTACTGAGAATTGCAATATTACATCATATAAACCATGTGGTAAAGGAGTAATTCTTGGTCAAAGCCATTCTTTTGCGACCAAGTCAAAGCCTTGTCTTAGCAAAACTTAATAAGCCCAAGATATCGGAATGGCAGGAATTTCATTTAAGAAGGTATGGATTCAACCGAAGTTGTTATTATCGAGTTTAAAAAGTAACGGATAAAAGAATATAATTAGCTTTGATATTCCAAACATCTCAATTAAGTTACTAAGTGACATTTGATTTTGCAATTTTAACCATTTGACATTTGATTTAGACCTCCCAGGAACGAAGACAGCTAATGAGAACATAAGGAAAATATGGCTATAGATTAAGTTGACTATCTATCAAAGTGATAATTGCTGATTAGGCTTAAGTTGTCAGTGACTTAAGAGATACAATCAAGATGTTTGAGGAACCATTTATGAAACATAAGTGAATTCGGCAGCTCATACAATATTAGGACTAAGGACAAGCAATTACCTGGTGTATAGAAACTCATGAATGGATGGTAGGCACTTCTAAAACGTGTTCCAGGAACACTCTTGGATTTCATTGAATTAAGTTGAATCATGTAGAGATTGACATCCATATGTATAAAAATTATATCAGTATCCTCGACATAGCAATTTATACCTCCCGTCCCCTCGACATAGTACCGGCCTCGTGTCAATCGCGCCATCCTTCTGGTTCTCCCAATCTGAGGACGGGGCCCGAGAATGTTACGCAATTCAACAGTCTTCCACGGCACCCATGTGGCAACACCATGAGCATCAATGTTCCTTTGCCACGTTTGGAAGCGTGGGTAAGACATCATGGCGAGGCCAACAGCGCCATCCTCAGCCTGAATGATTCGACGGGTACCACCACGGGGGAAATCATCTTTAACCGGTGGCCCCTTGATCACAACTAGACTCTGCTCTTCCAAATCAAACTCAACAATGCCAACCTCCATGGTTGTGAGCAACCAGTAAAGTGCTTTACCAACTAGTGAGCCAGCCATACCAGCATCAAACAGCATACATGGAGTGGCTGTCGAGACGAGATTGCTCCATGCCCCGGTATCTGAGGAGTAAACACTGGCGAGGGGTCTATAGTCATGCCTGCACAAGGATACCAAGGCCACCTTGAAGGGGCTGGAGTGGCATTCACCGTGCACGTGGCCAGGGTCGCCGGCAGCGCAGAGCACGGCCCCGTTGAGGGAGCCCGTCTTGAACTCGGGCGGAACGGCCACGCGGCGCTGCTCGCCGGTGATGGGGGCGCACACGACGAGGTCCTTGCGCACATGGTCTAAGACGAGGACGCGGCCGTGGCGGAAGCCGAGCACGCCGTAGTCGCGGCGGTCGCTGTAGCGCCCCAGGTCGAAGCGCCCAGGAGGGATGCGGTCGGGACGGTCGAGCAAGGAGGTGAAGACGAGGTCGCCTTGGATGTACTCGAAGGCGCCGAGGAGCGGCGGCTTGCGGTGGTGCGCGCGGAAGCGGCCGAGGAATTTGGGATCGGTGGTGATGCTCCGCCACCGCCTGCAGACGGCGGAGGCGCGGATGAGCGAGGAGGGCTGCGGCGGGAGGCGGAGGAGGATCTCCCGGAGGAGATCGTCGTCGTCCGGCAGAGCGGCAGGCTCCGTGGGCGAGCTGCCGCGGCGGGGCCGGCCCCGGCGGCGGCGGGTCGTCTCACTCATGCCGTGTGGGACTTGGGACTGTGGATCGAACTTCGAAGGCACTGGAGTGGGGCAAAGGTTGGATTTTTTTTTTCTCCAGTCACTTGTGCTATTGGGCCGCCACATCGACGCCAAACCGCTCGATTTGTTACACGGGCTGATACACACGTAAGTGCGTCTGGGCTTTGTGCGACGACGACCTGATGACACCCTGACTTCAAAAGTGTCTCAAAAAAAAAACATGACTTCAAAACTGACTTCAGAATTGCCTCAAGAAACAACTGATTTCAAAATGTTGCTAGATTGCTAAATTTTGTTCTTTATTAGACATGCTAATTTTTGGGATGGAATGTAATGTTATGTTGGTTGTCATACACGTGTAATATATCGCAGTTAGAAACTATTCCCTCCGTTTCTAAATATAAGTCTTTTTAGAGATTTTAATATAAACTACATACGGATGTATATAGACATAGTTTAAAGTGTAGATTCACTCATTTTGCTCCGTATGTAGTCTATATTGAAATCTTTAAAAAGACTTATATTTAGAAACGAAGGGAGTAGTGGTCAATTTTAGAAGTTAAGAATCTATGCGGCGCCGTTCGTTTGCGTGGGAAGGTGATGGTCCAACAACTGGGATGGTGGTTTGTGGATGGCAATCCTTGTGTTGTGCCTCGGCAACATCAATAGTAGACAACGGTTTCGGGATGCGAGGGGTATGACTTATGAGTACGTTCTCGGTCGATGCGCTACAACGATTTCGGCTCCACCGACGATGGGCCTCTCGATCAACTCACGAAGCCCAATCAGGGCGATGGTACTTCTTCAACTACGACGAGGGCATGTGGCAGTGATCGCAATTGCAATGATTTCTAGAGACTTTTCTTATTTTCTATATTCCGGGGGAGGGAGTTTTCTACAAATGTATGTGGACGCATATCTTCACTCGCCCTTTCTGGATGATTCTACGTGTGTGCATTGTATCATGACTTCTGTTGAATAACCCGTGGCGATCTTCTAAAAAAGATGAATTTATTATTTATTTTAGTATACTTTAGTATTTTTATTAGGATTAACCAGGCGGTATAGGCACCCTTGCAAGAGTAAATGTGATATTTAATGTTCCTTGGTAACCTTTTTCAAAATCACTGCTTGTATTATTTTATTAGTTAGTATTTTTTAGTGCTGATTAATTTGACTCTTGAGTAGAAATCAAATAATGCAATGATACAATACAAATTCTTGGGAATTTTGTAATACTACTTCAGGGAAATAATGTATCTTGTAAGAAAACTGAGAATTTCATGATACTAATTCTAAAAAATTCATGATACTAAATTCCATGGCACTAATTCTTGGAATACTAATTTCCGAATATTTTAAACACGCCTGCTTGCCCTGAGTGTTTTGAGTAGTCATAGACCGAAAGTGGGCTACAAACATCGTGGAGCCTATTCTGGACCGAATTTGGAGAGCTTTCGTCTAGTTGGATGCAAATTTGTTTTGCTTTGTTTTCTTATCTGAAATTAAACTAAGGGATGTCTAACATGGCCGAACGAAGATGCCAACAACCTCAAGTTTATTGTGTAGAAGGGTTGTGATAGGGAAATGGTGGAACTTGATGAAAAGTGGTGAACAACACATATTATGGTGGTGCGGCGGGGGGCGGTGACTGGGAACATAACTCAAAACTCTACAGGAACTGGACACTAAGACTAACAACTCGGCACGACAATGCAAATGTAAAAAAAAACTCAACGATGCGACACATTGAAAATAAATTTGGCAATGTCTTAGAGTATTCTATATGTGATGATCTAACCATACATGGGTGGACAAACCATATCAACATATAGTTTCCTAGGGCCCACATGTACTTTCACCAAGGTAAGCACTCATAGGAGATAATGATGATGGACACGTTAACATTAGGATCTTGCCGTAGCTGGAATAATTATCCTGTTTGGTAGTAGTAACATATCAGATGTATCACATTTGGAGGGCTCATATCAGATGTGTCAGACTTGGAGGGCTTGGGTTCGAGCTATTATTGCCGCACTACGGTGCGGCACACCTTCTAAGCTTGATTGAATAACACTAAAAACATATTTTGTAAAGAAGGGACGCGATCCTCTGACCTCGCCCTACCACCATGCCAAGGGCTGACTTACGATAGTATATGCATACGAGTGCTATTTGACATTATCTTGACGTTTAAATTCAAATTGATTCAAAATTTTAAACAGTATAAAATTTTCCTCTAGTGTCAACGAAATTTCAACCGAAAAACCCTGGCCAACATAGCTAGTATGTCTAATAATTGATGATGGAAATATGCCCTTTTGCCAATTAATTACTGATTATTTGCATTATTAGTCCAATTATTTTCATTTGTGAAGTTCTTGTGGTTTATAACACAATCTTGGTTTTTGTTTCTTTACTAATGTTTTTTTATTGGAGAATTTCTGCAGTTTGTGATGCTGTTGGCATCAGTTCCGTTGGTGCAAGGATGGATTATATGGCCATTGATGCCAAGGATTGAGCGTATGACCTTCGAGCAATAAAAGATTACGCTGTTATAGCTTCCAGCATTCCTTTTTTTTTTTGACCTGGCTTCCAACGGTCGTTGATACACTAGCTACAAGAGGTCGCAGTAAAGCTAGATTCCATTTTCATTATACGTTTTTGGGACAATGTTATATAAGCCTTTTGTGTTATTAGGCGTCATTTATGCTGTCTTTTTTAGTTTTGATATGACATTTTTGTGTTGTTCTATATTTGAGAGCCATCAATCATTTGTGTTGAAATGAAACATAACCAAATCCATCCTTGCAAACCAAACACTCAAACATGATAGATGGGGAAGGTCTTTGGGATAGAGAAGAGGATTGGGGGTGGTAGAGCATGACCGTTCGGTTACCACCCGGTAATTGCGTTTACCCCCCCCCCTCCCCCCCCCCCCCCCCCTCCTCCGAAAACATTCATACTGAGCAAAAAAATCAAGAATTTTGAAAATTTTGAATCCAAACGGTCATGCTCTAGTTAAACATATGGCGTTTCTTTTAGAACATGAGAACTAGTCATTGCCTGGTGGCATAGCCACAATTTCCTTTGCAGCAAGTTGCGGGAGGATGCAAAAGTTTAAAACGCTCTAAAACAAATGTGGGAGTAACCAGTAGTCGAACTGCCGACGAAATAGCAGGCGGCAACTTTTGCTGAACAGCCACCACATTAGGAGATGGTTGGCGATGTATAAAGGTTAAATACTTTTCTAAATAGGCTCGCCATTCGTGTGTACGAGGCTATGACTTCCACTCCTGTACTTGCTTCTATTCTTCTATCAATGCAATGATACGCTAGCTTAGTGTATTCGAGAAAAAATACTTTTTTAAATAGACTTAAAAAAATTGAATTCAAAATCCGTTTGAAATACCCGCGTTTTAAAAATTACATGTTCAGTATCCAAAATCGGGATTGGGTGCAATCCCAGAATATCCCAAAATGGTTGGAGATGTAAAAACGAGCTTCACCTCAGGATTGAACGGAGGAGGAGCCGAGTGAACTGGCTGCCGGCGCTCATTATACAAAACAAAAGACAATCTTCTCAACGCTGCCGGCGCTCATCAATAAAAAAGATTACATTCATGTCAGACGCTGCCGGCCGGCGCTCATCAACAAAAGACAATCTTCTCAACGCTGCCGGCGCGCACATCGATTTCTCCGACCCGCACTCACTATGTACAAATTCAGTCGCTTCCACATCTCTCCCGATCCGAGATCTCGCCGTGCCGGCCTCACCCCCGAGCCCCCTCTTTGGTTTCCCCGCTTCACCCGCGTCTCACTGTGGGTCGCTCCCAGCCGACGCCTCCACCACCGGTCCGGCCCCGCCCGCGCTCGCGCTCCTTCTCATCGGCTCCGCCGGACGACGCCGATCGCCTCCTCCTGGCCACTCAGTCCAGTCCCCGCTGGTGGGACTCGGGCAGAGTTTAGTTTCATGCAAAATGGCAGAGCACAGGCATGCGACGCAACATTAACGACGTCTCCACGTGAAGGTAAACGAGACTACACTAGTTCCGGTTTTTCTTTCTGAATGTGAAACAGATCGGTTAACAGAGGCAGTCGTCTTCCACTCCTGCCAATCTTGCTACCTCGGCCCAACCCCAGAATGGCGAAGCGTCGGAAAGTCACGTCCGCCATTGTAGCTGAAGAAGAAAGAAGGACGCACTTGATCAACATAGATGGGTACTCAAGAACCAAGGAGCTGCTCAAGGCCGGCGACTGTACCACATCCATCCCTTTCATGGTTGGGGATCATAACTGGGTCGTCAAGTATTACCCGAACGGCAACGACAAACCTGGTCACATATCTGTTTACCTGGTTCTTGATTCGGCGGGTGGCGAGGGCGTGAAGGCCAAAGTCACCTTCAGCATCCTTGACAAGGGAGGAGAACCAGTGCCTTCGTATGTCAAAGTCGCCCCGGAACATGTGTTCCCATACAGTGGTTCAGATTGGGGTTTCGGCGATTTTATCAAGCATGAGGATCTGGAAGGATCGGTGCATCTAGGAGGCGATAGTTTTAGAATCAAGTGTGATGTGGCCGTGAAGAAGATCCGTAGCAAAGAGACACATGCAAATCCGTTTGTTGTGGTTCCTCCAAGTAACTTGCATCGGCAACTCGGTGACCTCCTGAAAAGCAAAGATGGAGCAGACGTGGCCTTTCGAGTTGGTGGCGAGATATTCTCGGCTCATAGGTCGGTGCTCGCCGCTCGTTCGCCAGTCTTCAAGGCGGAGCTCTTTGGCGCCATGAGGGAGAAATCCGGTGATCCAATTGAAATTGATGATATAGAAGCTGATGTGTTCAAGTCCTTGCTCCATTTCATTTACACGGACTCACTCCCTGAGATGACTCATGAAGGAACCAATGAAGGCGCAACACAAGAAGATGTACTGACAGCTGGCCATCTACTTGTAGCGGCGGATAGGTATGACATTGTGAGGCTGAAGCTGATATGCGAGGAGATACTGTGTAATCACATCGACTCGAACATTGTTGCAACTAGCTTGGCTTTGGCTGAGCAGCATAATTACCATGGACTCAAGGAGGCTTGCTTTGAGTTCCTTGCTTCTCCGTCCAACTTGGAAGCGATGATCGCAAGTGATGGTTACCAACATCTAAAAAGCAGTTGCCCATCTCTTCTCAAAGAGCTGATTGCTAGACTCTTGCCTGTTGAGCTGACAGCAGCCAAGAATATTATCAGGGACATTTAGTATGTACTTACTTGTGTGGGTACTAATGATCATATCATCAAGTAAGCCTAGAACCTATTTTGCTAGTTCCCGTGTATGCCTGTATGGTTGCGTAAATCGGTAAATGTGTAAGAATAAAAATGATATTTTGTTCGAAATGTGCATATTGTGAAAAGCATATATGTATGGTGAATAAAATGCTTAAAATGGATGTTGAAACTTTATGAACATTGTCTTGATTTTGATCTGTGATGCTCAAATTGTGACGTTGAAACTTTATAAACATGGTCCCGGTTATGCATTTCGTTTCTCTCATGTCTAGCAGCGATCATGTTCCTACGACAGGAGAATGTGGAGAAGAAAAATTGTGATGTAAAGGGGATAAATGTGATCGTGGTCGAGGAGACGACATCGCTGAGTTTGATGTCACGCACATGCTGAGAGGCAAGCGGAGAGTAATTCTAGCAATTAACTTCTGGTACAATCAATGTTGAGGATATCGCTTATCGTTATCGTCTCGGTCAGCTGGAGATTAGAGATTAATCAGAAATCAGCCGATTAATTAATTTTATCGGTCGACTATTAATCGGATAATTTTTGCAAATCCCTGGTTCCCAACACTAAAATACGCTATATTCAACACCAAAACAATATTGGACATAAATGTTACCTTGATTGCTAGCCTTTGAATCCTCGTATATAATGGCAAACAAAATAGGACAACAATACATACTGCGTAACAAGGTCCACAAAATACAAATAAACATAGTTTTTGCAAACATAATGCTATGAATAGGTCTTCACTACAGGAGTTAAAAGCACTTCAGATAAGATCTTCCCAATAAAATTCCTTTATATTGACTTGTGTCTCTCATATGACGCTTTCACATTGTTATTTGAACTAGCGGTGTGACTCGCCATGATTTGTTGCTTCAAGCCTTCGAGGTTGCACCTACAACATCGTTTTTCTACTTTCGTGTTGTATTCTCGCTTGCCCACATAGTACACTGACACCAATTTGATTATTATTCTCACTCATTGCCATGCAAGACTTGTAGTTGATCCTTTCAAAACTTCATTTCTTCCGAAATGACCACTTCTATGTCGCTTTTGGCAAATGTGAACTTGCCAATGACACCAGACTGATCATGCATTTGCCACTTTTTGTCGGTGTTATAAACACATTTATCTTTTTTAAGGACTGGTGGAATCGTGCATATTTATAAGTCTACCTAACCGACATATTACATATGAGGCATCTTACATTGGCATTGGTCACGTTTAATTGCATTGGTGTAGCATCTTCTCAGAAAAGCTTTAAAACATCTTGTCGCATAATATTTTTAGAGCAGCCACTGCATGCTTACTCATGTGCCTTATATTTTGTGACGGATGGGGTATTTTTGTAATGCATGTACATCCTAGTTGCTTTCACTTGGTCCTTCCCGTGACCTTTTTCATGAAGTATACTTAAGTTTATGTGAATTTTAAGTTTGCTAACCACATGTACCATGCGGTTCATGAGGAATACTTGATGTAAACTGAATCATTTTCGTGCCTTATCTGATATTTTTAATTTGAACCATTGTAATGATTTAGCAAAAAAAGCAAGAAAGGAAATTTAAATAGTAGCACTTGCATATTTTCCGTCTATGTTTTTTTAAAGAAAACATCATATTGTGGACATAATTTATTACATCTAACATCATTTCTTTTAGAGAACACTAGTAGAAAACAGGGCTTTGGTCCAGGCCAGAAAAGGGCATTAATCCCGGTTCTCCTACGAACCGGGACCAATGGGGGCATCAGTCCCGGTTCGTGAGGCCAGGGCGTCGGCCGGGCCTCGGGGCCATTGGTCCCGGTTCCAGACATGAACCGGGGCCAATGGGCCTCGCTCCTGGCGCAACACCTTTAGTTCCGGTTGGTGGCTGGAACTGGGACTAAAGGTCAGTCTTCTGTCCCGGTGCTAGCCATCAACCGGGACTAAAGAGATGCCTATATATACCCTCGCCCCTCCCGCTCACTCCTCTGTTTTTTGGCCGTGTGGGAGGTGTGCATGCGCTGCTCTGTTCTCACTTCTATGCATGCACATGAGGTGTTCGATGAAATGCCCGAGCCACACTTAAGCTTTCTCCTCTCCAAGGTCGACCTCCAAGCTTCATTTTCCTCAAGATTTTTCTAGGTTTGGCGGTTCGTCATGTCCCGTCCCCATCCTCACCGCCGTCGATCGCCCGCGCCGATCTCGTCGCCGGCACCACCGTGTGGTGAGCCTCTTGTTCTTATCTTCTTTCTAAAAGAAAAAAATTCTTATTTGTATGATTAAGATAGATACTTGTATAATTTTCTTACTTTTATTATTGTTTGTTATTATATACTGCCATGGTTTTGGTATCCGCCCCCGTCAGCCCTCGTCCTATCTATGATTCGGATGTGGTATATTATCTTTTATAACTATTTGTATCATTTAGTGTTTATGACAATTATGCCGACCAACGTGACATACATGTTTTTATTTAGGAGGTATGTGAACCGGAAATTCCAACCGACCCTCTTGTCGAGAGGTTAAATTTAGTTGAAAAAGAAAACAATTAATTGAAGAAAAAATTGAAAAGAATTGAGGAGGAGAAGATGGAATTGGAGTTGCATGTTGCGGATGTCGTCGATGATCACTTGATCAAGATGGATGCAATGCGCTTGAAGATTCGAAAGATTACAAAATATGTCATTCATACTGAGGCTTGGTATCATTATGCCGTTGGATCAATTGTTACCTTAGTTGCGATTATGATTGCATTTGTTGTTGCATTGAAATGTTTTACATAGTTTCAATGTATGTTTTAATTAGATGCTCTAGAGAGCTATATGTTGTTCAATGAGAACTATGTATGAACTTTATGTATTTATTTTTTAGTAATAACATTTGATCACTACTGTACTTTAGTTTTAATGTGATGATGAACTTGTATTAATTTGGTCACTTCTCTATTCATGATGTTCTGTAATGATTTTTGATATACTTAATTATATAATGCACGCAGATGAACCGGCAATGGATGTACGGTGATCGACGCACTTCCGAGTACATTGAGGGTCTGCATAATTTTTTTGAAGTGGCTGAGGCAAACAAGCAGAATGGTTTTATGTATTGTCCATGCCCTATCTGCGGGAATACGAAGGATTACTCTGACTCAAAAACTCTTCACATCCACCTGCTTGAGAAGGGTTTCATGCCACACTATAATGTTTGGACCAAGCACGGAGAAAGAAGTGGTATGATGGAAGACAACGAAGAAGAAGAGGATGATGACAACTATCCGCCCCCTGAATACGGTGATACTGCAATGGGGGAAGCTAAAGATCAAGAGGAACCAGATGATGTGCCCGATGATGATCTTCGCCGGGTCATTGTTGATGCAAAGAGACAATATCAAAGTGAAAGGGAGAAATTGAAATTCGATCGCATGTTAGAGAATCACAAAAAAGGGTTGTACCCAAATTGCGAAGATGACAACACAAAGCTCAGTACCACACTGGAATTGCTGCAATGGAAGACAGACAATGGTGTATCTGACAACGGATTTGGGAAGCTACTGAAAATAATGAAGAAGAAGCTTCCAAAGGATAACAAATTGCCCGACAGTACGTACGAAGCAAAGAAGGTTCTATGCCCTCTAGGATTGGAGGTGCAGAAGATACATGCATGCCCTAATGACTGCATCCTCTACCGCGGTGAGTATAAGGATTTGAACGCATGCCCGGTATGCGATGCATTGCGGTATAAGATCAGACGAGATGACCCTGGTGATGTTGAGGGCGAGCGCCCCAGGAAGAGGGTTCCTGCAAAGGTGATGTGGTATGCTCCTATAATACCACGGTTGAAACGTCTGTTCAGAAACAAAGAGCATGCCAAGTTGATGCGATGGCACAAAGAGGACCGTAAGAAAGATGGAAAGTTGAGAGCACCCGCTGGAGGGTCGCAGTGGAGAAAAATCGAGAGAAGGTGGGGGACTTTGCAGGTGACGCAAGGAACATATGGTTTGGTTTAAGCGCAGATAGCATTAATTCTTTTAGGGAGCAGAGCAGCAATCATAGCACCTGGCCCGTGACTCTATGTATCTATAACCCTACTCCTTGGTTGTGCATGAAGCGGAAGTTCATTATGATGCCAGTGCTCATCCAAGGCCCTAAGCAACCCGGCAACGACATTGATGTGTACCTAAGGCCATTAGTTGAAGAACTTTTACAGTTGTGGAATGGAAAAGGTGTACGTGTGTGGGACGAGCACAATCAGGAGGAATTTGACCTACATGCGTTGCTGTTTGTAACCATCAATGATTGGTCTGCTCTCAGTAACCTTTCAGGACAGACAAATAAGGGATACCACGCATGCACACACTGTTTAGATGACACCGAAAATATATATTTGGACAAATGCAGGAAGAATGTGTACCTGGGACATCGTCGATTTTTTCCGACCAACCATCAATGTCGAAAGAAAGGCAAGCATTTCAAAGGTGAGGCAGATCACCGAAAGAAACCCGCCCTCCGTACTGGTGATCACATACTTGATATGGTCAATGATTTACAAGTAATCTTTAGAAAGGGTCCTGGCGGACCTATCTGTTCCGAATGACGCTGAGGGACGCGCACCCATGTGGGAGAAGAAATCTATATTGGAAAGACCTAGAGGTCCGCTCTGCAATCGACGTGATGCACGTGACGAAGAATCTTTGCGTGAACCTTCTAGGCTTCTTGGGCGTGTATGGGAAGACAAAAGATACACCGAAGGCACGGGAGGACCAGCAACATGTGCACGAAAAAGACGGCATGCATCCAAAGCAGTATGAAGGTCCTGCCAGCTACGCTCTTACCAAAGAAGAGAAGAAAGTTTTCTTTGAATGCCTGCTCAGTATGAAGGTCCCGTCTGACTTCTCGTCCAATATAAAGAGAATAATAAATATGGCAGAGAAAAAGTTCCAGAACCTAAAGTCTCATGACTGCCACGTGATTATGACGCAACTGCTTCCGGTTGCATTGAGGGGGCTTCTACCGGAAAACGTTCGATTAGCCATTGTGAAGCTATGTGCATTCCTCAATGCAATCTCTCAGAAGGTAATCGATCCAGAAATCCTACCAAGGTTAAAGAATGATTTGGTGCAATGTCTTGTCAGTTTCGAGCTGGTGTTCCCACCATCCTTCTTCAATATCATGACGCACGTCCTAGTTCATCTAGTCGACGAGATTGCCATTCTGGGCCATGTATTTCTACACAATATGTTCCCCTTTGAGAGGTTCATGAGAGTCTTAAAGAAATATGTCCGTAACCGTGCTAGGCCAGAAGGAAGCATCTCTACGGGCCATCAAAAGAGGAGGTCATTGGGTTTTGTGTTGACTTCATTCGTGACCTTAAGCCGATTGGTCTCCCTCAATCGCAGTATGAGGTGAGACTGACTGGAAAAGGCACGCTAGGAGCAGACTCAATAATATGTAGGGATGGGCATTCTTGGGCTCAAGCACACTACACAGTTCTACAGAATTCTACCTTGGTGACCCTGTATGTCAATGAACACAAGAATATTCTGCGCTCCAAACACCCGGAGCAGTGTGACAACTGGATTACATGTGAACACATCAGGACTTTCGGCAGTTGGTTGCAAACACATCTCATGGGTGACAAAATTGTTGGAGATGAGCTGTACTCATTGGCCAGGGGACCATCTTCGACTGTATTGACTTACAAAGGGTAAGAGATAAATGAGAATACATTTTACATGGTCGCCCAAGATCAAAAGAGCACCAACCAAAATAGTGGTGTCCACTTTTATGCAGCAACCAACAGGGAAAATGACACATATTATGGTTACATAGTGGACATATGGGAACTTGACTATGGACGTGATTTTAAGATCACTTTGTTTCAGTGCAAATGGGTCAATCTGTCGGGAGGCGGGGTACAGGTAGACCCACAGTACGGAATGACAACAGTGGATCTCAACAATCTTGGGTACACAGACGAACCATTCGTCCTAGCCAATGATGGGGCGCAGGTTTTCTATGTGAAGGACATGTCTATCAAACCGAGAAAAAGAAAAGATAAGGAAACGAATACTTCATACGATGAGCCAAAGCGCCACATAGTTCTTTCAGGGAAAAGAGACATCGTGGGAGTGGAGGGCAAGACAGACATGTCTGTAGATTATGAAAAGTTTCATGAAATTCCTCCCTTCAAAGTGAGGGCTGACCCAAGCACCCTGTTAAACGATGAAGATTATCCATGGTTACGGTGCAATAAGCAAGGGACACACGCGAAGAAAAAGTGAAGGAGGATACAATGATGGCTCTGATTACGAGAAGAAAAAATGAAATGCCTTTTGTAACAGATGAGTTTTCGTCCGAAACCCTGATACTTCGAAAGAGATTGTCCATTTTGTACACGAAGTGCATCCAGTTTTTGCCGTAACCCTCTCAACTTTTTATCACATGCTATGTGGGTGAAATGATGATATCATGTCAACTTTCAACCTTTTCAGAGTTCATTTGTAGTGCTTTTCAATTTCAGGGTCATTTAGCTAAAAAAATCAGTAAATGCATGAAAAATACCAAATGAAGTCAGAAAGGATTGAAAATTGATGTTGTGGCTTTGAATGGTGCATGTTGAACGCACAAAAAAGTCTGGAGTTGAAATAAGTTCAAAAAAATGAAATCCCTTTATAATAGATGAGTTTTCGTCCGAAAGCCTGATACTTCGAAAGAGATTGTCCATTTTGTACACGAAGTGCATCCAGTTTTTACCGTAACCCTCTCAACTTTTTAGCACATGCTATGTGGGTGAAATGATGATACCATGCCAACTTTCAACCTTTTTACAGTTCATTTGTACTGCTTTTCAATTTGAGGGCCATTTAGCTTAAAGAATGAACTAAAAAGTTTTTATAAAACTCTAATATAGCAAAAACAATGAACTAAAAAGCTTTTATAAAACTCTAATAGTAAAAAGAATGAACTAAAAAGAGTTAATTAAAATATAAGATTCTTCAATAGCAAAAAGAATCAAAATAATATTAACTAAAATTATCAAAGTATTTTTTTAAAAGTTTAATAGTAAAAAGAATTTTCATAAAGTATTTTTGTTACAAACTTTAATAGCAAACTAAAAAGCTTTTATAAAACTCTAATAGCAAAAGGAATCAACTAAAAAGAAACTATAAAAAATAAAATTTATGCAACTAAAATTATATAAAATTTATGCAACTAAAATTATATAACTAAAAATAACATATGCAAAAATAACATTAAAATTTTAAAAACATAACATATGCAAAAAAATTTAAAAAAACCCGCCTACTAGGCACCATGGCCTGCATACGACTAGAAACCCTACAAATGGGCCAGGATGCAGGACCGCCGTGCAAGCAGGCCCAACAGGGCGTCAGATAGGCATGTACTGCCTGCATTAGAGAGGAGCTCGAGATGGTGGTGGAAGCTGCCACTACAGGAATCAGGAACTTTGCCGTCTGCCATGGCTGACGGCAAAGGCATGCCTGGCGGACGGCAAAGGCTTTGCCATCAGCCAGCAGACGGCAACACGTCCGGCTGAACAAACTACGACAAAGGGCACTTTGCCGTCCGCTGGCGGACGGCAAAGAGGCAAAGGTCTTTGCCGTCTGCCAGCAGACGGCAAAGGCACGCTGTTAACCCCTTAGCGGCCCTAAGCTGCCATGTGTGCCGTCCAGGTCCTTTGCCGTCTGCTGGCAGACGGCAAAGACCTTTGCATCTTTATCGTCTGCCAGCAGACGGCAAAGTACCCAAATATGCCAGCCCAGCTGCCCCCCAGGTAGCTGCCACATGGCACGCTATGCCGTCTGCTGGCAGACGGCAAAGATGCAAAGGTCTTTGCCGTCTGCCAGCAGACGGCAAAGCAACCATATAGGCCAGCCCAGTGCCCCCAGGTTGCACAGGTAGCTGCCACGTGGCAGCTTTGCCGTCTGCTGGCTGCTGGCAAAGCTCTTTGCCGTCTGCCAGCAGACGGCAAAGAGCCTGTATAGCCCCTGTTTTTTCTTAAATTCATTCAATTTCACAGAATTTCACAGATATATATATATATATATATATATATATATATATATATATATATATATATATATACACATTTGAAAATACTTTCAATAAGCATAACAACACATATACATACCAAATCATATCCCTGCCATATGGATATGATCATCCAACACATATACATACCAAATCAAAAGTCCATATGCAACATATATAGCTAGCCAACATATCCAACAACAAGCATACAATGGTTTCATCCATACATACATATATAGGTAGCAAGTTTCACATTGTTCATCCTATAAAATCAAAACAAAAAGGAAGCACAAGGAGAAGAGTAGACCCCATCAACGCAAGCTTCCTCATTTAAAGCAAATCTGCAAATTGGGAAAGAAGAAAGTTAGAAGAAGAAGAAGAAGACTGGAAGAAGAAGACTAGCTAGAAGAAGAAGAAAAAGAAGAAGAAGAATTTTTCTTCTCTTTCTTTTTCTCCTCTCCTCTTCTTTATCTTCTTCTTCTTCTAACTAAGGTAGGTAAAATGCCATTTTTTAGCTAAGCTAGGTAAAAATGCTAAGTATAGGTCATTTTAGAGCTAAGCTAGGTAAATAGGTCATTTTGGAGCTTAGTAAGGTTATTATGTCATTTTCGAGGAAAATAAGCTAAGTCTATGTCATTTTGGAGGTAACAAAGATTATCATGCCATTTTTGACCTAAGTATGCTAAGTATGTCATAAATGAACTGAAGAAGCTAAGTATAGGTCATTTTTGAGCTAACCTAGGTAGTTATGCCATTTTTGACCTAAGTAAGCTAATTATGTCATAAATGAACTAGGTAAGCTAAGTATAGACCATTATTGAGCTATCCTAGGTAGTTATGCCATTTTTTAGCTAACTAAGCATATTAAGTCATTTAGGAGGAAAAATGCTAAGTATAGGTCATTTTATAGCTATCCTAGGTAAAGTATAGGTCAACTAAGCTTATTATGTCAATTTGGAGAAAAATAAAGTAAGTATAGGTCATTTTTGTGCTAACCTAGGTGATGATGCCATTTTTGAGCCAACTTACGTAAGTATAGCTCATTTTTTATCTAACTTAGGTAATTATGCCATTTAGGAGGAAAAAAGCTAAGTATGCATTTGTAAGCAAAACACTAGAGAAAACTTACCCTCATTTTTTATCGCAACTAAGGTAACAATTGATCCAACGGCATAATGATACCAAGCCTCATTATCAATGGCATATAATTCTAATGTTCTTAATCTTCAAGCGCATTGCATCCATTTTCAAGCGCATTGCATTCATCTTCATCTTGTGATCATCGACGACATCGGCGACATACAACTCCAATGTCATCTTCTCTTCTTCAATTCTTTTAATTTTTTCTTTCAAATACTCATTTTCTTTTTCAACTAAATTTAACTTCTCGACAAGAGGGTCGGTTGCAAATTCCGGTTCACATACCTCCTAGATTAAAATATCTCTATGTCAACTTGATGGCCATAATTGTCATAAATGCGAAATGCAACAAATAGTTATAAAAGAGAATTTACTATATCCGAATCATAAAGCGGGCGAGGGCCGACGGGGACGGATATCAAGACCATGGCACTATGTATAAGAAACAATCATACAATGTAAGAAAATTATACAAGTAACAATATAAATCAAGGACAACATAAAAAATTGAATACCTAATAATAATCTTGATCGTCGGGTTCAATAAATGCTCCGGGATCAATAAATGCATCATCATCATCACTATTAGTAATGACGTGCTCATCATCATCATTAATAAATGCATCATCATGTGGAAGGCCACCTTTACGTAATCGGTCAAGCATTGACAAGTCATCTGCAGCAGTAACCTCTTCTAGTTCAGGCTCTTCTTGTTCCAGCTCAGGGGTGAAGTCAGGTTCACTATCGCTGTCTACTTCAATGTTCTGGGGTGAAGTAGAGCGGTTCTTGAAACATTTTTTGGAAAGACGTGTTTCTTGGAAGAATTCTCCTTCATATGTGTCTGGCTTAATGTGAGGTTCATAATCCTATTCATTGGGGGGAGGTGGTCTAACCTAACTAAATATTTATAACAGGACGAGCGGTTAGGGGGTTCCTCGGCGTTGATGGAACCCTAAATAGCAAGTATCATCGGTGCGAGATAAATGTGGCGCTCGGCGTTGAACACTAGATCCACATCCCACAAGTGACGCTGGCGCCCAGCGTCCCGCGCGCAGCAATAGTTCTGGGGGCCAATGACGGTCGACCACCTTGGCGAATTTGTCTGGCAGCCTCTGCGATGAGGATTAAAGCCATGTTTTGAAACTTCAAACAACCAAACTGACTTGAGTCAGTTTGGGTGTTTCAAGTTTCAACACTTGGCTTTTAATCGTCATCACAGAGGCGGCAAGACAAATTCGCATAGGTGTTCGACCACCATCGACCCCGAGAACTGTTGCTGCGGGACGTCGGACGCCGGCGTCACTTGTGGGACTGGATGTAGTGTTCGACACCGACGACCACATGTATCTTGCACCGACGATACTTGCTATTTAGGGTTCCATCGACGTCGAGGAACCCCCTAACCCGCTCGTACCCGGGCGCCCTCTGGTATGGCGACGCACGGTCGACGGGTCAGCACTCGGACCGGGGGATTCTTGGCATGGGTGACGGCGTCGGGACCGGCGGGACCCACTGGCTCCACCATCTATCCCCTCGGCGACCGGCGATCCACGACCCTCTTCCTTTTTTCCTTTTTCCTCTTCTTCTACTTATTCTTCTTTTTTTCAACTTTCTTCTTCTTCTAATTATATAAACCTAAACCTAGCACTAACCTAATCCTACCACTAACCTAAACCTATTAATAACACCTAAACCTAAACAGCAAATAACAGTAGAAAAAAAAAGTTCACCTTGGCTCCAGCGGTGGTGGAGGAGGCGGCGGGGCGGGGCGCCGGGGCGGCGGGGGCGGTAGGGGTCGGGGGCGGGAGCGGCTCGGGCCCGGAGGCGGCGGCGCGGGTGAGGTGAGGGCCGAGAGAGAGAGAGGGGAGAGAGAAAGGGGTGGGGCGCGGGCGCCGGCCCCTTTTCAGTTAGGTCACAGCTCTTTGCCGTCTGCTAGCAGACGGCAAAGAGCCTAGCTAGTGGGGTGGGGCCGGGGGGAAACGGCCGTTAAAACGGTCACTTTCTTTGCCGTCTGCTGGCGGACGGCAAAGAAGCTTTGCCGTCCGCTAGCAGACAGCAAAGAAAGTGGCCGTTAGGTCATTCTCGTTAGTGGGCCACACACCCTCTTTGCCGTCTGCTAGCAGACGGCAAAGCTTCTATGCCGTCAGCTAGCAGATGGCAAAGAGCAGGCTGACGGCAAACACACTCTTTGTTGTTCGCTCTTTCTTTGCCATCAGCTAGCAGACGGCAAAGAGCTGGCTGACGGCAAAGATCCTGATTCCAGTAGTGTGCGCTTATAAACCACTCGCAGTCCCTCTCAACTAGCGAGGTGAGACTAAACTTTTGGCTGCGGCAGCGCAGCCCTTTCGTCCCGGTTCGTGGCTCAAACCGGGACTAAAGGCCCCCCTTTCGTCCCGGTTCGAGCCACGAACCGGGACCAAAGTGTTGAGCTTCCCGCCCTTTGGGCTGGCGAAAAACACCTTTGGTCCCGGTTGGTGGCTCGAACTGGGACGAAAGGGAGGCCTTTAGTCACGGTTTGAGCCACGAACCGGGACCAATGCTCTGGGTATATAAACAACACTTAGCAGTTTTTCATTCACTTCCTTCGATCTCTCCTCTCCCCCGACGGCGCCGCGACCACCTCGACGCCGCCAGGCTGCCGGACTGCGCCGTCACCTCCCCGAGCACTACCCCGACGCCCTCGCTGCCCACTGCCCCGACACCCTCACCGACGCGCCGGACCTCCTCGCGCGCCCTCCTCCCCGTCACCGCGCGTGCCCCCAAGCCTGCCTCGTCACCGTCGCCGCGCCCCTGCCCCGACGTCGCCGTCGCCACGCCCTGCCTCCTCGTCGCCGCCCCCAGTGAGCTCGCCGCCCCTGCCCCCTCTGTTATTTTTCTGTAGATGATATGATGATGTAGAATTTTTTTTTCTGTTGTATATATAGATGATATGATGATGATGATATATAGATGATTTTCATTATGGTGATATATAGATTATTTTCATTATGGTGATATATAGATTATTTTTTGATGGTCATTTTGATGTTCATTGTAGAATTTTTTTCATTATGATGATGTATGAAAACTTGATGTTCATTTTTCTGTAGAATTTATTTAGAGTTCATTTTGAATTTATTTAGAGTTCATTTTGATGGTAATTTTGATGTTCATTGTGATGTAGCTCCTCGTCGCCGCCACCGACGCCGTCCCTGCCGCGACGCCAAGCCCCCGACGCCGGCCGCTCGCTCCCTGCCCCGACGCCGAGCCCCCGACGCCGGCCGCCGATCTTTAGCTCATGTGAACATATTCCCATTGGTTTTTTTGTTCATAGAAATTAGTGCGAAATATTTGTTCATACAACTTTTTTTCATGATGATCTTGCTAAAACTCATATTAAGTTTGATATTGTTTTTCTATAGACTTGGTTAAAATTTACTAAGGTTAATTATGGAGAAAGGGAGTAAGAACTCCTATATTCAAAATTTACTCCCGGTCCGCTCGCCCGACCAACTCTCGAGGACACCCAAACCTAGAAGAAAGAGCGTTGTCGATCGCCTTCGCCCTCCCGCCCCTACCCGTTTGTCGAAGGTGGCGGGTGGGGTCTTATATATAACGCTACAACAATAATATCGATTTATTCGGTAGGCGGCATAGGTCAATGGGGTAGAATGGATAATTCGATCTCTTGCATAGCGATTGTCGTAACTCTCTTGGGAATTCAACATATCCCCGATAACTTCGACATGAGGGGGGGGGGTCCGCAAAGTATCCTCGACGAACACTAATCCATCTCTCATGTTTGTATATCCCCATGTTTGCCACTAATCCATCTCTCATGTTTGTATATTGCCATGTTGTAATATTTGCAGAAACTATGGACAGAGACTTAGAACAAGAAGAGTTGTTGGGGGATATAATCCGTGACGGAGGTGATCCCTTGTCGTTTCTCAACGACATCGATGGTCAGGAAGGAGACGATGATCGCTCCGGTGATCCAACAATGGAGGAGGAAGGAGATCATGATCATGGCTCCGGTGACCGAACGGAGGAGGGAGCCATAACTGTTGCAAAGTCCGGCGAGGTATATATATATTAATTAAGCATGTGCTGACTTGATGCATTAATTGTTTTGTATGTACATATATTAACGCCTCTTTCTTCTTTTAGCCCTCCGGATCGAGCCAAACTTCCATAAGGAGACGAGGCCCGAAGAAAAGGTTGCGCCAGGATGAAAGGTTCACGATCACAGAAGTCGCGAAAGATGGCCAACCGATTGCTCCCAAGCAGACTAGGGATACATTTGTACATCAGTGCGGAGTTGTTGTTAGGGACAGCGTCCCGATCAGCATCCAAGAATGGAATAAGAAGAAGGACCCTGAAGTTTCTTATGTCCAGGATAGACTGAAAGATGATCTTTGGACCTTGCTGATGACAAATTTCTGTAGGAGATATGCCCTAGAGGCAGTAATATCAGTTATTTTGTATCTCCTGGTTTGTAATGAAAGTTTATGTTCCATGCTATAACTGCAATGATTCTCGAGTCTACAATAAAACGAGGCTTGGAGGGAAACTCATGTGCACGTGTGGGATAATAAACGGAAAAATGTATTCCTGGTCAAGCCTCTATGACTGGCTCGAGTATTGCATGATGATCCTGTTTTCCTGATCATGGGCATGTCTATGCCGGCAATTTTGAGGGCACAAATTGTTGGTAGAACACTTGTGTTGAATCGACCCAAATTGATGTTATGCTATGAGATACATTCGTCACAAGTTAATGGTATTTTACACAGGGAAGTTAATGTTTGCATAATTCCTTAGACCATGAGAGTGTCGAGTTCCTTCGTACTTGCTTCGTGAACTTTGGGGTTTGTTAAACGTCATCCGTAACTGGGTGGCTATTACGGCGGCTTACGGGTTCACGGAAAAGTATGGCAAGTAACGAGATAGCTCATGATTGGGATTTGCTCCTCCGACGATGGAGAGATATACTCGGGCCCTCTCGGTGAAACGGTATCCATCATCGTCTGGCCAGACAACTTGTGATTTGATCACTGGGATACCGAAACACGGAAACGAGAAAAGAGAACAAAACCGGTAACGAGGTAACTTGCATAGTGGACAAATTGTTGATCCACGGGGGTGCAATAAATCTCACCTCGGGTGTTTTGTGACATATCGCGAAGCAACAAGAATAGCTCACGGCAACTGGAGGTTCACTCGAATATTCATTCGTGTGGGTATAGGGGTCAATATGGGTGTCCACGGCTCCGATGTTGATCATTGATCGGAAGGGGTTCCAGGTCATGTCTATGCTTCACCGAACCTATAGGGTCACACGCTGAAGGGTCATCTATCTGCTGAATACTAGACAGGGAGTCTGAGAGAAAATCACCGAAAAAGTTTTGGACAGCGGAAAGGTTCCGCAAAGAGGTCACCAGATGAGTTCCGGTGAAACTGAAAAGTTGTTTCAGAGGATACCATAAATTCAAATTGTTTTCGGCACATGCCTGATAATTCTTGGAGGGTGCCAGAATCATTCTGGAAACTTCTGGGAATTTTCTGGAAGAAAAACCGGAAATGTTTCGGAGCTGCCGGAACCGCTTCAGATGCTTTTCGCAGATGAAAATCACTAATCTGGAATTGTTCCAGAACGCGTTGAAAATTATTTTAGTGCGTACTGGAATTGTTCTAAGCCCACATAAATATTTTCAATTTGAACGGACGCTGAAAAATGTCGTCATGAATAGTGAAAGTGCTTTTTGGATAATTTTTTGGAAGCCACCTTTTAGGGCTTTTGCTAAAGGCTTCTAGAAGGGCTTGGGGGGCCATGAGAGCCCCTCATGGGGGGCCCCCTAGGGGTGGCCGGCCAAGGAAGGGGGAGCTCCTTGGAGCTCCACATGGCATCCCAAGTTTACCCTTATGCCCATGAGGTGTGACCTAATGCATGGGTTTTTGGTAATTAGTGGAGGAGCCCTACCCCTTGGCTTTCCTATAAATAGAGGAGATGGGGGCTGCCATCTCTTCATCCTTGCTCTCATACACATGCCATGCATTATCTGGCTTCTTCTCTCCCTCCCACGAAAAGAGTTTCGTAGAGCCGAAAGGCTGTCTGGGTTCCGGCAGGAACTAGTTCTGGACGGCGAAGCCCTGCCGGATAGCTGACACCGTATCTGTGCAACCCCGTAGAGAGGTCGTAGTTTCGGTCTTTTGCCCGAGGGGCTATTCGAGTGTCCTCCCGAAGGGCTGTCCGAGTCTCCGTTCGAGTTTCGAGGGTCCTCCCGAAGGGCTGTCCGCGACATCGTCCGGGGGACTGTCCGACCGCCTCCCGAGGGACTGTCCGACCGCCTCCCGAAGGGCTGTCCGACGAGGGAGTACATCCTCGCAGTTGGGAGGTTGTAAATCCTAGCTGTGGGGATCTGCACCAACGATCACCACCGACTCTTCTTCCGCTGCGCTTCGAGTCGGTACGGATCAGATCAAACCTTGTATGCAGTCTCCATAGTGGTCCTGGGCGTGCTCGCTATACCGAAAATTTTCGTTTTCTGTCGCGTTCCCTTACAGTGGCATCAAGAGCCGTGCTATGCGTAGATGCAGGTTACGATCTAGAATACATGGAGATGTATGGGTATTGCATAATATAATTTTGGAGTAGATGAGATCTATTGCTGAAAATTATTTATGCGGGTGACAGATGAAATCTGTTACCCGACGTTCTTGTTGCTTCCCTAGAATTTGCGTTTGCTCAATCTCGAGACAGCATGGTGGAATTTGACAAAGTTCTGGCAATCCGTGATCCTGATTGATCATGGAAGTGCTATCAGTTCTTTGGGTTCTGCCATAGTCAAAAGAAAGATGAAATTCGCAGATGAAAGGGCATTGCAGATATGATCTGCACGGGGGTCATGTGTATGACGAAGTTTAGTATGGGGCTCGAGATTTAATTATCTCGTGTTTCATACACCCCGAGATGTTAATCTAGCAACATGAATAATCATACTTGATGATAAAACGTTGGTAGCTGCGGTTTGAGTAAAAACCTTAGAAGCCACGTAAAATAAAATTTTGCATAAACCGATTAGAGGCGTCTAACTTGGTTTTGCAGGATGTTTTGCATGTGATGTGGTATAGCAATGCTCATATTCAATTTGATTATGTATGAGATGACTATATGATGTAATTAACATGACCTGCGTGTCATGATTTGGCATGATGGCTGGAGCCATATGATTGCACTTTAATGACCTGCGTGTCAACCTTAAGTAATGCATTTATTTTATCTTGCTATGGAGATAGCAATATTATCTGGTGCATCGACAAGGTGGTGGCAATCTTCGCGAAGGTGAACACCGACGCGAATGCCGAAGACGAAGAAATGAAAGACTTCTCCATCAGAAGAGGCTATACCATATCATGCTATTATGAATTGCCTGAGATGTTTATCCCTCTTGTGATCTCTCACTTAAAATATCAAGTAGTTAGTGTTCTCCCAAGTGTAGCACCGTCACGGCACCTAACTTTTCGGGGTATCACAGGATCTCCCTGGGTACGAACGATTAGGGATGTGTGAGGCGGGTGAGTTGAGACCTCACAGCAAGATCACTTGGTTGTCTTGACGTTCTGGAAGGATCTCCCTGAGCTCGGAACACGCCCATCGAAAGATGAACAAGAGTCACATAGAGATGTGATCGGCAAGTTTGCCTACCGATTGAAGTTCGCGCCATCAGTGTTCATCTCGTTCAATGGCGTTGAATGGATATGCGGGTCTTGTATCACTCATAATCAATTTTGAGAGATATTGATTTGAGTGGGAGCGCACTTTAGAATAAAACTGTTTATTCACTAGTGCAAATTTCTTTATAAACAAAGTCTAAGTGAAACCTGTGTTTTCCGTTGTAGATCAAATGGCTCGCAACATCGCGTTCAACTTAGGCCCGTTGTTAGAGAAAGAGAAGTTAACTGCGACTGGAAACAACTATGCGGACTGGGTCCGCAACCTGAGGATTGTCCTCAGGAGCGCTAAGAAACTGTATGTGCTTGAAAATGCTCTTCCAGCTAAACCGGCGGCAGAGGCCCCGGAAGATGAACAAAATGTCTGGGCCACTAAGGATGATGATCACAACTTAGTGCAGTGCCTCATGCTAGCTTGCATGTGTACAGACCTTCAAAAACGTTTTGAATTCCATAAACCCCGTGATATGATCCGGGAATTGGATGCTCTGTACAAGGAAACCGCAAAGTCTGAACGATTTGATATCATGAAGGCTTTGATGGAATGCAAGATGGCTGAGGGTAGTTCAGTTGGCGAACACGTGGTCAAAATGATTGGCTATGCTGAAAGGCTTAAAACCCTGGAATTTCCACTTCCACCTGGCCATACGATGGACATGTTGCTTTCTTCACTCCCCCCGTCTTACGACGGTTTTGTATTAAACTACAACATGAGTGGGATGGAGAAGGAACCGGAAGAGGTGCTCGCCATGATGAAAACTGCAGAAGGAGGACTGCGGAAAAATCGCAAGCAAGTGTTGCTTGTGAATAAAACCGCCAGTTTCAAAAAGAAGAAAGGCAAGCCAAAGAAGGGCAAGGGCGCCGGTAAGACCGGCTCCCAAAGCAACTCTAAGGGTGGAGCCAAGAATGAAACTGAGTGCTTCTACTGCAAGGGCACAGGACACTGGAAGAGAAACTGCAAGAAGTATCTGGAAGATAAGAAGTCCGGGAAAACCGGAAAAGGTATAATTGTTATACAAGTTAATGTCATTGACGTTTTGCTTGCTAGCGAAAATTCTAAGTCTTGGGTATTTGTTACCGGATCGGTTGCTCACATTTGCAACTCGATACAGGGACTTCAGAAGGTGCGCAAGCTGGCAAAGAATGAAGTCGTGATGCGTGTCGGGAACGGCGCTGGGATCGCCGCTCAAGCCGTCGGCATTATGCCTCTACGTCTCCCTTCAGGATTTATCTTAGAACTAAGTAACTGTTATTTTGTTCCACTGTTGTGTAGAAACATTATCTCCGGATCATGTTTAGTACACGATGGGTATTTGTACAAGTCTGAGAACAATGGTTGTTCACTTTATTGTAAGGATATGTTTTATGGATTTGCACCCATTGTTGGGGGCCTTTTCATACTAAATCTTGAATGTGGAAATGATGTCTTTAACGTGAATGCTAAACGCCTTAAGAAGGCTGATACCACCACCACTTTCTTGTGGCACTGTCGGCTTGGCCACATCAGAAAGAAACGCATGCAAAGACTCCATAAAGATGGAGTTTTACCGTCCCTTGATTTTCAATCATTTGACACATGTGAAGCTTGCTTGATGGGGAAAATGACCAAGACGCCGTTCACGGGTCATCCTGAACGGGCGGGTGAATTGTTGGAAATAATACATAGTGATGTATGTGGTCCAATGAACACGGCCGCACGGGGTGGGTATTTTTACTTCGTGACTTTTACTGATGATTTAAGTCGGTATGGCTATATCTACTTGATGAAGCATAAGTCGGAAACCTTTGAAAAGTTCAAAGAATTTCAGAATGAGGTAGAAAATCATCGTGACAAAAAGATTAAGTTTCTGCGGTCTGATCGCGGAGGCGAGTATCTTAGTCATGAGTTTGGCCAACATCTGAGTGACCGTGGAATCGTTTCACAGCTTACGCCTGCCGGAACTCCACAGAGAAATGGAGTATCGGAACGACGTAACCGAACCTTGTTGGACATGGTAAGGTCGATGATGTCTCTTACAGATCTACCGATATCTTTTTGGGGTCACGCACTACTTACTGCCGCTTATACACTAAACAGAGCACCGTCTAAGTCTGTTGAGACGACGCCATTTGGATTATGGTATGGGAAGAAACCCAATGTGTCACATCTCAAGGTTTGGGGTTGTGAAGCTTATGTAAAACGTTTACAACCAAGCAAACTCGACCCCAGAGCAGACAAATGTTACTTTGTAGGTTATCCCAAAAACACCATTGGGTATTCCTTCTACCACCAGTCCGAGGGCAAAACATTTGTCGCAAAAGTTGGACACTTTCTCGAGAAAGAGTTTCTCGCCAAAGAATTAAGTGGGAGGACAGTGCAACTTAATGAGATTAGTGAATCTTCGGTGACCGTTGATATGGCTAAGGAACCGGAAGAAATTCCGCTAATTATCCCTACAACTGAGCCGGAAGTTGTCGCATATGATGCGGAAACTTCAGACAATGTTGTAACTGAACCGCGCAGATCAGGTAGGGCTATCCAGCCACCTGAATGGTTTCATAACGAAATCTTCATTCTTGAAGACGATGAACCTGCGCACTACAAGGAAGCGATGGCGGGGCCCAGCTCAAAAGAATGGCACAAAGCCATGAGATCCGAAATGGAATCCATGTACGAAAACCAAGTTTGGAACTTGGAAGAACTTCCAGAAGGCGTAAAGCCGATTGGTTGTAAATGGATTTTCAAAAGGAAGACGGACGCGGATGGTAACATTACTATCCACAAAGCTAGACTTGTCGCGAAAGGGTTCACGCAAGTTCCAGGAGTGGACTACGACGAGACTTTCTCGCCTGTAGCTATGCTTAGGTCTGTTCGGATATTACTAGCAATTGCTGCTTATTTCGATTATGAAATATGGCAGATGGATGTCAAAACGGCTTTCCTAAATGGAAACCTCAAAGAGGATGTATACATCTGGCATCCAGAAGGTTTTGTCATTCATGAGGATGCTGGAAAGGTATGCAAACTTCAGAAAGCCATTTATGGTCTGAAGCAAGCGTCAAGGAGCTGGAACATTCGTTTTGATGAAGTGATCAAAGAGTTTGGCTTCATCAGAAATGACGAAGAATCTTGTGTATACAAGAAGTTTAGTGGGAGCGCAAAAGCATTTCTAATCTTGTATGTGGATGACATTTTGTTGATTGGAAATGACGTGAATTTTCTTAGTGAAATAAAAGACTCATTGAAGAAAAGGTTTTCAATGAAAGACTTAGGCGAAGCGGCATATGTATTGGGCATCAGAATCTATAGAGATAGATCAAAACGCCTGATAGCGCTTAGCCAAAGCATGTACATTGACAAGGTGTTGAAAAGGTTCAACATGGAGAACTCCAAGAAAGGCCTACTCCCCATGTCACCTGGCACAGTGCTTTGCAAGAATCAGAGTCCTCGAACTCTCGATGAGCGAGTACAAATGAATGATGTTCCATATGCCTCGGCAGTTGGTTCTATTATGTATGCCATGCTATGTACAAGACCGGATGTTTCCTATGCGCTAAGTGTTAGCAGCCGGTACCAAAGTGATCCTGGATTGGAACACTGGGCCGCAGTCAAGGGTATTCTTAAGTACCTCAGACGGACCAAGGATTTACTCCTTGTGTACGGAGGTGATGAAGAGCTCATTGTAAGTGGTTACACTGATGCAGGCTTCATGACTGACCCAGATGACTTCAAATCTCAATCAGGCTATGTTTTCATGTTGAACGGTGGCGCAGTTGATTGGAAAAGTTCCAAGCAAAAGACTGTGGCAGATTCTACGACAGAGGCGGAGTATGTTGCAGCTTCAGAAGCCTCCAAGGAGGCGGTATGGATCAAGCAATTTCTTGAAGAACTTGGTGTGGTTCCAAGTGCTCTGGACCCAGTGGAGATCTATTGTGATAATAGTGGCGCTGTGGCTCAGGCAAGGGAGCCAAGTTCGCACCATAAGACAAGACATATTCAACGCAAATATAAACTCATTCGACATCATGTCGAAGAGGGTTTAGTGAAAGTACGCAAAGTTCACACGGATCTGAATGTGTCAGACCCGATGACAAAGCCTCTACCACGAGCAAAGCATGAGCAACACCGGATAGCCATTGGTGTTAGGGAAGCCATGTAACTGGATTATGACTCTAGTGCAAGTGGGAGTCTGTAGGAGATATGCCCTAGAGGCAGTAATATCAGTTATTTTGTATCTCCTGGTTTGTAATGAAAGTTTATGTTCCATGCTATAACTGCAATGATTCTCGAGTCTACAATAAAACGAGGCTTGGAGGGAAACTCATGTGCACGTGTGGGATAATAAACGGAAAAATGTATTCCTGGTCAAGCCTCTATGACTGGCTCGAGTATTGCATGATGATCCTGTTTTCCTGATCATGGGCATGTCTATGCCGGCAATTTTGAGGGCACAAATTGTTGGTAGAACACTTGTGTTGAATCGACCCAAATTGATGTTATGCTATGAGATACATTCGTCACAAGTTAATGGTATTTTACACAGCGAAGTTAATGTTTGCATAATTCCTTAGACCATGAGAGTGTCGAGTTCCTTCGTACTTGCTTCGTGAACTTTGGGGTTTGTTAAACGTCATCCGTAACTAGGTGGCTATTACGGCGGCTTACGGGTTCACGGAAAAGTATGGCAAGTAACGAGATAGCTCAAGATTGGGATTTGCTCCTCCGACGATGGAGAGATATACTCGGGCCCTCTCGGTGAAACGGTATCCATCATCGTCTGGCCAGACAACTTGTGATTTGATCACTGGGATACCGAAACACGGAAACGAGAAAAGAGAACAAAACCGGTAACGAGGTAACTTGCATAGTGGACAAATTGTTGATCCACGGGGGTGCAATAAATCTCACCTCGGGTGTTTTGTGACATATCGCGAAGCAACAAGAATAGCTCACGGCAACTGGAGGTTCACTCGAATATTCATTCGTGTGGGTATAGGGGTCAATATGGGTGTCCACGGCTCCGATGTTGATCATTGATCGGAAGGGGTTCCAGGTCATGTCTATGCTTCACCGAACCTATAGGGTCACACGCTTAAGGGTCATCTATCTGCTGAATACTAGACAGGGAGTCTGAGAGAAAATCACCGAAAAAGTTTCGGACACCAAAAAAGTTTTGGACAGCGGAAAGGTTCCGCAAAGAGGTCACCAGATGAGTTCCGGTGAAACTGAAAAGTTGTTTCAGAGGATACCATAAAGTCAAATTGTTTTCGGCACATGCCTGATAATTCTTGGAGGGTGCCAGAATCATTCTGGAAACTTCTGGGAATTTTCTGGAAGAAAAACCGGAACTGTTTCGGAGCTGCCGGAACCGCTTCAGATGCTTTTCGCAGATGAAAATCACTAATCTGGAATTGTTCCAGAACGCGTTGAAAATTATTTTAGTGGGTACTGGAATTGTTCTAAGCCCACATAAATATTTTCAGTTTGAACGGACGCTGAAAAATGTCGTCATGAATAGTGAAAGTGCTTTTTGGATAATTTTTTGGAAGCCACCTTTTAGGGCTTTTGCTAAAGGCTTCTAGAAGGGCTTGGGGGGCCATGAGAGCCCCTCATGGGGGGCCCCCTAGGGGTGGCCGGCCAAGGAAGGGGGAGCTCCTTGGAGCTCCACATGGCATCCCAAGTTTACCCTTATGCCCATGAGGTGTGACCTAATGCATGGGTTTTTGGTAATTAGTGGAGGAGCCCTACCCCTTGGCTTTCCTATAAATAGAGGAGATGGGGGCTGCCATCTCTTCATCCTTGCTCTCATACACATGCCATGCATTATCTGGCTTCTTCTCTCCCTCCCACGAAAAGAGTTTCGTAGAGCCGAAAGGCTGTCTGGGTTCCGGCAGGAACTAGTTCTGGACGGCGAAGCCCTGCCGGATAGCTGACACCGTATGTGTGCAACCCCGTAGAGAGGTCCTAGTTTCGGTCTTTTGCCCGAGGGGCTGTTCGAGTGTCCTCCCGAAGGGCTGTCCGAGTCTCCGTTCGAGTTTCGAGGGTCCTCCCGAAGGGCTGTCCGCGACATCGTCCGGGGGACTGTCCGACCGCCTCCCGAGGGACTGTCCGACCGCCTCCCGAAGGGCTGTCCGACGAGGGAGTACATCCTCGCAGTTGGGAGGTTGTAAATCCTAGCTGTGGGGATCTGCACCAACGATCACCACCGACTCTTCTTCCGCTGTGCTTCGAGTCGGTACGGATCAGATCAAACCTTGTATGCAGTCTCCATAGTGGTCCTGGGCGTGCTCGCTATACCGAAAATTTTCGTTTTCTGTCGCGTTCCCTTACAATTTCAGCCTACCGCGAGAGGAGGATCCGAATAACCCAGTTATAGAGCGAAAGGTCAAGGCGTTTGCTCTTAAGAAGATGGCAGCACTATTCAACAACTGGAAGAAAGAGTTGAACAAAAAGTTTGTCGAGAAAGAGGAGACTCCAGAATTCATCGGTCGATATGAGAAGATAAGAGATCACTGGCCCGCATTTGTGGCCTACAAGAAATCGGAGAAGTGTAAGCAAAGGTCACTGACAAACAAGCAAAATGCTGCAAAGAAGAAGTATCACCATACCACGGGGTCAGGTGGCTACAGCAAAGCCCAGCCGTTGTGGGACAAAGCTGAGCAAGACTTGCTTGCTAAAGGGGCTCAACCAGCGACATTGCACTGGCCAGATCGGGCAAGGACTTGGTTCTTTGGGGTTGGGGGAACTTTGGACCCTGAATCAGGGAAGTGTGTTTGGACGAACAATCAACTTGCAATACCCATCAAGAAGCTTGAGAAAGCAATCAAGGCAGCGCAGGAAGGGACGTTCATTCCTGACAGAGAGAAGGACGAGCTGATAAAGGCCCTCGGGAATCCTGAACACCCTGGACGAATACGAGGCACATCAGGCTCCATTCCGTGGGTGCATGGGTTTCCCGACAGCGGTGGTTATAGAAGCCAAGAGAGAAAGAAGAAAGAGGAAGCAACCGAAATGCAGAAGCTCAGTGCAAGATTAGCGAAAATAGAGGAACTTGAGAGCCAGTGAGCTACCGGCCAACCATCTCAGCGGCACGAAGATCCTTCCTTCGACGCTGCCCCAGAAGCTACCCCACCATCTCAGCGGAGAAGTAGTGTGGCTTCCACGGAGCTCATTCAGCCTGATTTCACGGCTCCTCGCTACCCCATGGATAGTATCACAGAGGCTGAACATTGTGTGCTAATGACGAAATGCCAGAACCTGACCTTGAAGGCGGCGGTCGGCTCTGTTGTACCTCCTCGAGCTGACGAAACTTTCCATTGCCGTCTGATTCCACATGGCTATGCTATTGTGACGGTGGATGAAATAATGGAGGGATTTGAGGAGCTGGAGCTTGACTACCCTACAGGTGAAGGGGATATTCATCTGGAAAATGCTTTAAGGAGTACCTGTCTATGGAAAAAGGAGTACATCAAGCTTCCAAACTGGACGCCTCAGCAGACTCAGCCGGTTGAGGCCCCTCAGCAGACTCCTCACAGTCCACCTCAGCCGTCTGATCAGCTGCCTGAGTCATCTCCGGCGCGTGAGCTGTCTCCGGCGTGTCAGCGAACTCCGCCTCCTCCTCCTCCGGCGTGTCAGCGCACTCCGCCTCCTCCGACGCGTCAGCGGACTCCGCCGCCTCAACAACGGCGGAAGAGAGACGCCGCCGCTACGGCGGCTAGCAGTACAAGAGGCGGGAAGAAATTCAAATCTGGTCCAAGTCTCAAGGCTCTTCCGAAGTTACCATATGAGAGGACTGATGACGAAACCAAAGACATCGTGGCAGCCGAAGTGCAGGCCCATTTTGAACCGAAACCTCCACCTCCGAGGGAAACAATAGATCCGGTGAAAGCGAAGCGCACTCTGGATGCCCTTAAGCGATCACCACCGCCTCCGCCGCAATCCAACTATGATCGCTGTATTGGAATAACATATGGTGAAGCGCGGAGGTCGGGAAGTACTACCAGTGCTGCAAGGGAAGCAAAATGAAGAAGTGGGAAAAAAAATTCTCCAGCTCGGCTTACAGGAGAAGCAATCGTGCCCCCCGCTCAAGGTGTCTAGCGATATCGCTAATCATCTAGGGCTACTGCCCGGTACCACTCTTGGTGATTACGTGGGTGATGATGTACAGTTTGAAATGGCTGAGGTAGTAGAGATCTTTAGATACTAGCACGGGAAGCCTCTCGTCAAACCTGATCATCCTCCTCTAACAATGATGATGCGAAGATTAAATGACTGGTACTTGGAAAGCTGCAGGAAGAATGGGACCGATAGTTTGATGGTGAGAATTAAAGATGAGCACGAGCTCATTGGAGTCGACCTGATGCCTGTTGAATTTGTGGAATTATTTCAGTTATTCAATCAAGAGGCCCTCGACAAACAACTCATGACTTGCTACTGTCTGTAAGTATTACTTCTGTAATTAAGTCTCTAGCTCAGCTCGTTCATTGCATGTATATATAATTATCCTCACTATATTATGCAGATTGAAGATCGTCGAATGCAAAAGAGAACAAATCTATGACATTGGGTTCATTAGCCCAAATACCGTAAATGAATGGACGGTACAAAACAGAGTTGAAGATACTGAGCAAAACTTGCTAAAATTGTTCCTTCGACATCAAAACAACGGGAAAATACTCTTTCCTTACAACTTCAAGTGACTGTTACTGTCTTGTGCATATTCGGTTTCGCTTACTCGAGGTTAAGTAATCTAATTGATGAGTTATGCGTGCGCAGGTTCCACTTTATTCTGCTATCCATTAAGCTTGACGGGGGAGTAGTAACTGTCTTAGACTCGAGACGTAAAGATCCCCAGGATTATGCGGACATGACTGCAATGCTCCAGAAGTAAGTTCAATCATTATCGCACCATATCGGCAACTTTCATTCATTTCCTGATATCAAGTAATCATTTTCTTTGCCTGGTAGGGTTTGGAAAAAGTTCACCGGAATGGTTCTGGGTCTGCAGAAGGGGCTGTGATTTACACACCCCAAAGTAAGTAGTACTAGCTAGTTCCACGCATCTCTCATTGATTCTAGTTTCATCAATACCATTTATCATGCTTGATTATCAGTTTGATTGAACTCTATTCTCGTAAACTGCTTGTGGCAGGAAGGCGGGAATAATTTATGTGGATAATACGTTTGCGAGTTCATGCGCCACTCGACCTCTGAGCGGGGTGATACGTCTCCAACGTATCTATAATTTTTGATTATTTCATGCTATTATATTATCTGTTTTGGATGTTTTATATGCATTAATATGCTATTTTATATTATTTTTTGGGACAAACCAATTAACCTAGAGCCCAGTGCCAGTTTCTGTTTTTTCCTTGTTTTTGAGTTTCGCAGAAAAGGAATACCAAACGGAGTCCAAACGGAATAAAACTTTCGCGATGATTTTTCTTGGACCAGAAGGAAACCAGGAGACTTGGAGATGAAGTCGGAGGAGCCACGAGGCGGCCACAAGACCGGAGGGCGCGCCCCCACCCTTGTGGGCCCCTCGTGCACTTCCTGACCTAATTCTTTCGCCTATATATATTAATATATCCCCAAACCAACAGAGGCATCCACGAAAATACTTTTCCACCGCCGCAACCTTCTGTACCCGTGAGATCCCATCTAGGGACCTTTTCTGGCACCCTGCCGGAGGGGGATTCGATCACGGAGGGCTTCTACATCAACACCAGTGCCCTTCCTTCCGAAGCGTGAGTAGTTTACCACAGACCTACGGGTCCATAGCTAGTAGCTAGATGGCTTCTTCTCTCTCTTTGATTCTCAATACCATGTTCTCCTCGATGTTCTTGGAGATCTATTCAATGTAATACTTTTTTGCGGTGTGTTTGCCGAGATCCGATGAATTGTGGATTTATGATCAGCTTATCTATGAATATTATTTGAATCTTCTCTGAATTCTTATATGCATGATTTGATATCTTTGTAATTCTCTTCGAACTATCGGTTTGATTTGGCCAACTAGATTGGTTTTTCTTGCAATGGGAGAAGTGCTTAGCTTTGGGTTCAATCTTGTGGTGTCCTTTCCCAGTGACAGTAGGGGCAGTAAGGCACGTATTGTATTGTTGCCATCGAGGATAAAAAGATTGGGTTTTCATCATATTGCTTGAGTTAATTCCTCTACATCATGTCATCTTACTTAATGCATTACTCCGTTCTTTATGAACTTAATACTCCAGATGCATGCTGGATAGCGGTCGATGTGTGGAGTAATAGTAGTAGATGCAGAATCGTTTCGGTCTACTTGACACGGACGTGATTCCTATATTCATGATCATTGCCTTAGATATCGTCATAACTTTGCGCTTTTCTATCAATTGCTCAACAGTAATTTGTTCATCCACCGTATTATTTTATCTTGAGAGAAGTCTCTAGTGAAACCTATGGCCCCCGGGTCTATTTTACATCATATAATCTTCTACTTTTCATCATACAAGTTTCCGATCTACTATTTTGCAATCTTTTATTTTCCAGTCTATAAAACAAAAATACCAAAAATATTTACTTTATCGTTTATCTATCTCTATCAGATCTCACTTTTGCAAATAACCGTGAAGGGATTGACAACCCCTTTATCGCGTTGGGTGCAAGTTGTTTGATTGTTTGTGCAGGTATTCGGTGATTTGTGCGTTGTCTCCTACTGGATTGATACCTTGGTTCTCAAACTGAGGGAAATACTTATCTCTACTTTGCTGCATCACCCTTTCCTCTTCAAGGGAAAAACCAACGCAAACTCAAGAAGTAGCAGGAAGAATTTCTGGCGCCGTTGTCGGGGAGATCTACGCCAAGTCAAGACATACCAAGTACCCATCATAAACTCTCATCTCTTGCATTGCATTATTCACCATTTGCCTCTCGTTTTCCTCTCCCCCACTTCTAAAACGATTTTCGAAAAGATTTGCCTTTTTCTTCGCCCCTCTCTTTGACTTTTCTTCGCCCCTCTTCCATTCGTCTTCTTCGTTCGTTTTCGGTTTGCTCATTTTCTAGATTGGTTTGTTGCCACCATGTCTGAATCTGGGGAGGTTATCATTGAAAATCTTGAGGAAAAGCTTGAATCTTGTTCGTTGGATCATGAAACTGAAACTCCTCCTAATTTCAAAACAAAAATCTTTCGTGTGGGGGACGATAATATTATTGGAAAAATTGTTATTCAAGAATTCTTTGATTGTACGGGATCTATGCCTATTAATAAACGATCTATTCTTCTCGATACAAATTGTTATGCGGATGCCTTTGTTATGCTCGTTGAGAAATTAGAAAGGAAATTTGTGCATATTCATCCGGCTTTGCAAAAGGTGTTTTATGAACTTCCCAATATTAATCATCCTATAGCTAAAAAGATTGCAACCATTATCCTTATGCGTGAATTTGATTTTATAATACAAGAAGCTAGGGATATTTTTGCTTTCTATAAAAAAGATGTTGAACACCCTCCAATTGAAGATATCCTCCATGATAAAGAAACTATGCGTAGTTTGGAATCTTGGGACTATCAATCTTATAGTGAAAATCTTAGGAGGAGAGTTCCTTATTCAGAAATCTCTCAATCTTTGTACCTAGAGGCTTTTGAGGAATTTGATTGGATTACAAGGGGAATTTATATAGGATTTGATAGGGATTGGTTGAATAAAATGATGAGGGAACCCATTAGAAACGAGATACGTGTTTTATATGATAATATATATGGTGATGATCCTGATTATGGGTTTATGAATGTTAAAATTTCCAACCAAAGTCCTTTTCATGATTTAAGTTCTTCTACTAGGAGGGAAATAAAGGAAAGAATAGATTTATTAAGACGAGTTTTGGAGGATTTGATGAGAAAAGGATTGCATACCAAAGATGACAATACCTAAATCTATTCGTGTTTTTATGCCTAGCTAAGGGCGTTAAACAATAGCGCTTGTTGGGAGGCAACCCAATTTTATTTTTGTTTTTGCTTTTTTTGATTCTGTTTTGCAATAAATAATTCATCTAGCCTCTGGTTAGATGTGGTTTTATGTTTTAATTAGTGTTTGTGCCAAGTAAGACCCTTGGGATGGCTTACGGTAATAGTTGATTTGATCTTGCTGAAAAACAGAAACTTTTGCGCCCAGTCTCAGAATTTAAATAATTCAACGGAGCATTCAAAAACCCTGAAGTTTTTATACAAGATTTATATACAAATTTCCTATGTTTTCCTAATTTTTGAGAATTTTTGCAGTTACATAAGTATTATAAAAATTCGGATCTTCGCAGATGGTTCTGTTTTTGACAGATTCTGTTTTCTTTGTGTTGTTTGCTTATTTTGATAAATCTATGGGTAGTATCGGAGGGTATGAACCATGGAAAAGTTAGAATACAGTAGATATTACACCAATATAAATAAATAATGAGTTCACAACAGTACCAAAGTGGTGATTTATTTTCTTATACTAACGGAGCTTATGAGATTTTCTGTTGAGTTTTGTGTTGTGAAGTTTTCAAGTTTTTGGGTAAGGATTTGATGGACTATGGAATAAGGAGTGGCAAGAGCCTAAGCTTGGGGATGCCCAAGGCAACCCAAGGTAATATTCAAGGATAACCAAGAGCCTAAGCTTGGGGATGCCCCGGAAGGCATCCCCTCTTTCGTCTTCGTCTATCGGTAACTTTACTTGAGGCTATATTTTTATTCACCACATGATATGTGTTTTGCTTGGAGCGTCTTGTATAATTTGAGTCTTTGCTTTTTAGTTTGCCACAATCATCCTTTCTGTACACACCTTTTGAGAGGGACACGCATGAATCGTGATTTATTAGAATACTCTATGTGCTTCACTTATATCTTTGGAGCTAAACAATTTTGCTCTAGTGCTTCACTTATATCTTTTTAGAACACGACGGTGGCTTTATTTTATAGAAATTATTGAACTCTCATGCTTCACTTATATTATTTTGAGAGTCTTTAAACAGCATGGTAATTTGCTTTGGTTATAAATTTAGTCCTAATATGATAGGCATCCAAGAGGTATATAATAAAAACTTTCATATAAAGTGCATTGAATACTATGAGAAGTTTGATTCCTTATGATTGTTTTGAGATATAAAGATGGTGATATTAGAGTCGTGCTAGTGAGTAATTTTGAATTTGAGAAATACTTGTGTTAGGGTTTGTGATTCCCGTAGCATGCACATATGGTGAACCGTTATGTGATGAAGTCGGAGCATGATTTATTTATTGATTGTCTTCCTTATGAGTGGCGGTCGTGGACGAGCAATGGTCTTTTTCTACCAATCTATCCCCCTAGGAGCATGCGCATAGTACTAATAGATTTTTGCAATAAGTATGTGAGTTCTTTATGACTAATGTTGAGTCCATAGATTATACGCACTCTCATCCTTCCACCATTGCTAGCCTCTCTAGTGCCGCGCAACTTTCGCCGGTACCATACACCCACCATATACCTTCCTCAAAACAGCCACCATACCTACCTATTATGGCATTTCCATAGCCATTTCGAGATATATTGCCATGCAACTTTCCACCATTCCGTTTACTATGACACGCATCATCATTGTCATATTGCTTTGCATGATCATGTAGTTGACATCGTATTTGTGGCAAAGCCACTGTTCATAATTCTTTCATACATGTCACTCTTGATTCATTGCACATCCCGGTACACCGCCGGAGGCATTCATATAGAGTCATATTTTGTTCTAAGAATCGAGTTGTAATTCTTGAGTTGTAAGTAAATAAAAGTGTGATGATCTTCATTATTAGAGCATTATCCCATGTGAGGAAAGGATAATGTAGACTATGATTCCCCTACAAGTCGGGATGAGACTCCGGACAAAAAAAAGAGGCCAAAAAAAAAGAGAAGGCCCAAATAAAAAAAATAAGAGAAAAGAGAGAAGGGGCAATGTTATTATCCTTTTACCACACTTGTGCTTCAAAGTAGCACCGTGGTCTCCATGATAGAGAGTCTCCTATGTTGTCACTTTCATTTACTAGTGGGAATTTTTCATTATAGAACTTGGCTTGTATATTCCAATGATGGGCTTCCTCAAATTGCCCTAGGTCTTCGTGAGCAAGCGAGTTGGATGCACACCCACTTAGTTTCTTTTTGAGCTTTCATAAACTTATAGCTCTAGTGCATCCGTTGCATGACAATCCCTACTCACTCACATTGATATCTATTGATGGGCATCTCCATAGCCCGTTGATACGCCTAGTTGATGTGAGACTATCTCCCTTTTTTTGTCTTCTCCACAACCACCTTCTATTCCACCCATAGTGCTATGTCCATGGCTCACGCTCATGTATTGCGTGAAAGTTGAAAAAGTTTGAGAACATCAAAAGTATGAAACAATTGCTTGGCTTGTCATCGGGGTTGTGCATGATTTGAATATTTTGTGTGATGAAGATGGAGCATAGCCAGACTATATGATTTTGTAGGGATAAGTTTTCTTTGGCCATGTTATTTTGAGAAGACATAATTGCCTTGTTAGTATGCTTGAAGTATTATTGTTTTTATGTCAATATTAAACTTTTGTTTTGAATCTTACGGATCTGAACATTCATGCCACAATAAAGAAAATTACATGGATAAATATGTTAGGTAACATTCCACATCAAAAATTCTGTTTTTATCATTTACCTACTCGAGGACGAGCAGGAATTAAGATTGGGGATGCTTGATACGTCTCCAACGTATCTATAATTTTTAATTGTTCCATACTATTATATTATCTATTTTGGATATTTTATATGCATTAATATGCTATTTTATATTATTTTTGGGACTAACCTATTAACCTAGAGCCCAGTGCCAGTTTCTGTTTTTTCCTTGTTTTTGAGTTTCGCAGAAAAGGAATACCAAACAGAGTCCAAACGGAATAAAACTTTCGCGATGATTTTTCTTGGACCAGAAGGAAACCAGGAGACTAGGAGATGAAGTCGGAGGAGCCACGTGGCGGCCACAAAGACGGAGGGCGTGCCCAGGGGGGTAGGGCGCGCCCCCACCCTTGTGGGCGCCTCGTGCACTTCCTGACCTAATTCTTTCGCCTATATATTTTCATATATCCCCAAACCAACAGAGGCATCCACGAAAAGACTTTTCCACCGCCGCAACCTTCTGTACCCGTGAGATCCCATCTAATGACCTTTTCCGGCACCCTGCTGGAGGGGGATTCGATCACGGAGGGCTTCTACATCAACACCATTGCCCTTCCGATGAAGCGTGAGTAGTTTACCACAGACCTACGGGTCCATAGCTGGTAGCTAGATGACTTCTTCTCTCTCTTTGATTCTCAATACCATGTTCTCCTCGATGTTCTTGGAGATCTATTCGATGTAATACTTTTTTGCGGTGTGTTTGCCGAGATCCGATGAATTGCGGATTTATGATCAGCTTATCTATGAATATTATTTGAATCTTCTCTGAATTCTTATATGCATGATTTGATATCTTTATAATTCTCTTCGAACTATCGGTTTGGTTTGGCCAACTAGATTTGTTTTTCTTGCAATGGGAGAAGTGCTTAGCTTCGGGTTCAATCTTGCAATGTCCTTTCCCAGTGACAGTAGGGGCAGCAAGGCACGTATTGTATTGTTGCCATCGAGGATAAAAAGATGGGGTTTTCATCATATTGCTTGAGTTAATTCCTCTACATAATGTCATCTTACTTAATGCATTACTCCGTTCTGTATGAACGTAATACTCTAGATGCATGCTGGATAGCGGTCGATGTGTGGAGTAATAGTAGTAGATGCAGAATCATTTCGGTCTACTTGACACGGACGCGATGCCTATATTCATGATCATTGCCTTAGATATCGTCAAAACTTTGCGCTTTTCTATCAATTACTCGGCAGTAATTTGTTCACCCATCGTATTATTTTCTATCTTGAGAGAAGCCTCTAGTGAAACCTATGGCCCCCGGGTCTATTTTCCATCATATAATCTTCTACTTTTAATCATACAAGTTTCCGATCTACTATTTTGCAATCTTTTATTTTCCTATCTATAAAACAAAAATACCAAAAATATTTACTTTATCGTTTATCTATCTCTATCAGATCTCACTTTTGCAAATAACCGTGAAGGGATTGACAACCCCTTTATCGCGTTGGGTGCAAGTTGTTTGATTGTTTGTGCAGGTATTCGGTGATTTGTGCATTGTCTCCTACTGGATTGATACCTTGGTTCTCAAACTGAGGGAAATACTTATCTCTACTTTGCCGCATCACCCTTTACTCTTCAAGGGAAAAACCAACGCAAGCTCAAGAAGTAGCACGGGGCTACTCTGATAAACAATATGAAGTACGTAAACAATATTCACAATTTTATTTTTTTACCATCAATTGTGTTGAGTTTCATTCATATATATGTATTGACCCCCTTCTTTAAATTAGATGTGGCAGATGCGGGATGAACTCCTACCACATGATCGCATATGAGCAATTCAAGAGGAATTGGCGGAATTTTTTCTTGACCACGTCATACATAAAGACAAAGAATACCATACGGAAATTCAATGGGAGTTTGGCACTTGATGATGTCAGGGATGTTATGTTGTATATATGTAGTAGCGTCGGATAGATATACGAAAACTTGTTGTTCAACCAAGCACGGAGAAAGAGAGGTCACTTCTCTCTATATATATTCATGATCACGATGTTGTGTAATTAATGGTTCCTTCATTTGCTTACTAGCTAGCGTCGAGTTCTCTCTATATATAGTAGCTACCGTCGACCAAGCACGGAGAAAGAGATGTCACTTCTCTCTATATGTAGTAGCTAGCTAACACAATATGAAACCCCTAAAACCCTCCAAAACCCCTAAACCCCCCCCCCCCCCCCTCCTTCAAAAAAAAACCCAGCACCTACGAGCTGCTGACGTGTGGCTGGCTTTTGGTCCCGATTGGTGTTACCAACCGGGACTAAAGGTCCTCCTGCCTGGGCACCCCACAGCGGCCACGTGGAGCACATTTGGTCTCGGTTCGTAAGCCAACCGGGACTGAAGGTTTTGGGTATTAGTCCTGTTTGTTTTGTTCCGGTTTAAGAACCGGGACTAAAGGCCCTCTGAAACCGGGTTTAATGCCATGTTTTCCACTAGTGGAAGGAGCTAACATCATATTGTACGCATAGTTTACTATATTAGACACAAGTGTTTTTTAATATCTTTGCTGCACTCTCTTTCGTATGTATATGTACACGTCTATTTTCAATTAGCGTACATAGTCTGTTGTTTGGTCTGTGTTACCCCGCGACAGCCGTCAACGCGACGCAAGCTGTGACTGCCATATAATCTCACGCTGAACTTGATGTTTGTTTGAGTGATGCTGTGCGCGGGGCGTCCGGTTGGACGGCTGGCAGCATGTTTCGCGTTTGTGCTCTATCATTTTTTTCCCGTACAACATCAGGGTAAAGAGTTTGTTATCTCAGCAGGAATCACTAAAGCCGGAGTGTGGATATTTTTATATTTTATGAATGCAGAAGGAAGAGTTCGGATTGATTTTTTTTTTTGCTGAAATCAGCATGTGAATTCTTCCCGAACACTACATCTTTTTTATTTGTGGAAACTACATTTTTTTCCTGGGTGCTCTGACTCCTCCATGTGTTTTACTTCGAACAAGACTCTTCATTCATTATTGGCTGGGTGCTCCGATTTACATATGGAATGTTTACAAATTAAAAACTAGCAAAAAAAATGTAGTTTCTGATAGTGTATTATAATTGAGACTTGTTTAACTTTTGTAGGAAGCAAACAAAAGGGCAACACTCATAAGGAACCATGAAGCCAGCGAAGATTGTGTCAACTGGATTTAGCTTTCATTTTGTACAACTGATGTCTCAGACTTGCATATTTTAGCTGTCCTTTTGTGAACCTGATGTATGGGGTCTTGGTGGTTATGTTTAGAACAGACTGAACATTATGTATGTGACAATTACTAAATGGAATAAAAAATGTTTGGTGCACCTGATGTAGGGTGTCATCTTGGTGATTATGCTTAGAAAATATGAACTATATGTATGTGTCAATCAGTACTACATGTTAATTAAAGTTGTGATTGGCTAAACAAAGTGCTGATGAACTGTTGATAGGCAAAGGAAAACACAGTCAGATTGTTGGTCGGCAAAACAAAACGCCGTCTGATTGTCGGTCGGGAAAGGCTAACGACAAGCCCAATAGAATGTTGGTCGGCAAAGGTCCATGGCTACCCCAATAGATTGTTGGTCGGGAAAGGCCCATGGCAGCCCCAATAGACCGTTGGTCGGGAAAAGCCCATGGCAAGCCCAACAGACATTTGGTCGGAAAAGATACTCCATAGCCATCAAGCAGTCGGTCGGGAAAAATATGTCGGTCGGGAAAGGGTTTTCTCGTCTGGACTTATCCTAACAGGCAGGGTCGGTCGGCAATAGTTTTTCCCGACCAACTGTCTGTTGGCGACAGCTGTATTTCCGACCAACGTGACTATTGGGGATGTAGTGTCGTGGTGTAGTGTGTGGCCAGGTCGTCCGCGTGTCCCCCTCGTGGGGTTTGTAATCTAGGTTTTCGCCCGGTTTTCCTCTAATTAACCGGGCAACTCTCTTCTTAATCAATGAAAATGGCAAATCTTTTGCCTCGTTTAAAAAAAAAAGATATTGGACAATGTTCATAGGTGGATCCAACGCCCTTCTTCTCCTCCCGGGGTATTTACATGGGAGAAGGTCGGTTGATGCATCAACTCTTTGGAGAGGCAAGGAGGAGGGCATAGCACCGCGCAAGGAACCGACACGAGGGGCAGGAGAAGGAGGGTAGGCGATGCAATAATGCTCTGGGGTGGACATGCGGAGGGTGTGGCACCGACATGCATGAGGTTGGTGCGGTTGCGGGGGAGAGGAAGAGCGCCCTTCCGCCACGGGCAATTCCCTGGGTCGCGCAATGACCTCACATCCGACATCGGAGCGAAGGAGAAGCTGGGTGAGGTGGAGGACAACTATGGCCGCTTATGCCTGGCCATAACACCGACTATGACCCCAAGCAACCTCCCATAATGCTTCGACGTATGACCCCCCTGTGTGGTTCAACCTTTCATGCTAATGATCTTGCGGGTGAACCAGCAATTGAGCCAATGATCGCTACCCTTTAACTTTTTTGCATGGTTATTTATTAAAAAAACTCCCATTGTTTGTAGTTAATTGACACTATTACATTTTTTGTTCCGCGAGTAAATAGGAAATATTTTTAAAAAATCGATGAAATAGCACAAACCAGACATATTTTTAAAACATCTCTTCAATCATAAGAAATATGTGAAAAATTTCTGCATGGAAAATGCCCAAATCAATGGATTAAAAATAGTTAGTTGATCATTTATGTAGATTCTGATTTTTCAAGTTTTTTCTTAAACCATTAGGAGTTCGTGAAAATGTTCTATATGAAAATGTTGCATCCCATCAATATCTTTTCAGTTTTATATTATCTTCAACATTTCGATGAACCATTTGCAAGTTACAATCAAAGCATTGCAGCAGTACGAACGTACCAAACGGAGGTGCTCATAGGGGCGAGTGTATGTGCGACTTCGTCAATCTCAAGATGATGTGCCGGACAGTCTCTCGGAGGTGCTCATAGGGGTACGGTGTGTATTTGTGCGTTCATATGGGTGAGTATATGCATATGTATAAGCGTTTGTGTCTGTACTTTGTTAAAAAAAAGTAAGCACGTATGAAACAGAAGTACATGCACGAAACATGCTCAATGACACACACAATTTGTGTTCGTGTGCGCATGTGTTTTCTTGCTTTAGTTCATTGTGATACTTGAGTATTTCTGGATAGAGGAAGTAAAAAGTTATGGAAGTTAAAATAATAATTTAAAGTTAGGATCTTCATGTGGTATCTTGATAGGGCAGTGATTTTGACCAGCGAGCAGCGATAACTTTACTAGTACTTGCAATTTTCCTGGGAGTAAAAAATGCAACTTTTCTAACCACGATGAGCCAATTAAACATCTATTTTTGAATGAGTCATTTGGTTTAGACTACTGTTTGCAGAGTTTTTAATAGTGGGTTATGTCAAATAGCAGCTAAAGCGTTAGCGTGCTAAATTGCATTATAGCGCACTAAATGGAGCGAGATGCCCCTCCAAACGTTATTGCGTGGAGATAGCGAGAACGGACGTTTGGTGACTGAGCTCACTAGAGCTCGAAATTTTTGAAAAATTCAAAATTTAAACTTTTTGGTTTCAAAAAAATCTGAAAAAAACTGTACAAGTAAACAAGGATGTTATGTGTATGTGTGTACATTTTAATGATGAAATACCATGACATGTTATCTGTACAAAAAAGACAAATTCATGGCCTCGAAGGATGAATAGTATCATGTGTTAAAAAGCCCCCAAATTTTTTTTTGCACATCCCTCATTTGAACGTATTTTGCTCTGAAAATTTACACACATGCGTGTTATGCCTTCATGTATACCTGTAATTTTTTTCAGAATTTTTAAAAACATAAATATATGATTTTGATGAATTTTGAATTTTGAATTTGGAGGCCTCTATGGACACCGAGCTCCAAAAGCAATTTTCGGGAGATAGGCCGTATTTAAAACTATGACTGTTCGTGTGGCCTCAAATTTGTATCCATTGCATAGTGTACACAATATGCTTGGAAATTGGTTGAAGGATACATAAGGGACTTATTTCTCATGTCTCGGTTTGGGTGACAGCTCTGTGTTGGAACTTTGACTAACCAAGAATAAAAGAAAATTGACAAAAAAAAGTTTCTTCTTGATTGTAGGTTATGCTCTCTGCATCAACAATGGCAGGTGCCGGGCACTACGAGCTTGCTACACCCACGTGGAGCGAGCAACCAAAGAAAACCACATCGATGACAGGTTATTGAATATATTTTTTGCGGGAAGACAGTTTATTGAATAGCGAGCGAGGATTGGGTCGTCGCATCCTTAGTGGCGCGCTACATCGGCACCCGGATGTAGTGGAAAATGAGCAAGGGTCTTCACATTTGACTCGACGAGTGCGAAGGATAAGGAAGCTAGCCGAGCCTAGGAGGATTCGCTTAGGTAGCTGGAACGTAGGGTCTCTGACAGGGAAGCTTCGGGAGCTAGTTGATGCAACGATGAGGAGAGGTGTTGATATCCTTTGCGTCCAAGAAACCATATGGAGGGGACAGAAGGCGAAGAAGATGGAGGATACCGGCTTCAAGCTGTGGTACACGGGGACGGCTGCAAACAGAAATGACGTAGGCATCTTGATCGACAAGAGCCTCAAATATGGAGTGGTAGACGTCAAGAGACGTGGAGACCGGATTGTCCTGGTCAAGCTGGTAGTTGGGGACTTAGTTCTCAATGTTATCAGCATGTATGCCCCGCAAGTAAGCCACAATGAGAACACCAAGAGGGAGTTCTGGGAAGGCCTGGAAGACATGGTTAGGAGTGTACCGATTGGCGAGAAGCTCTTCATAGGAGGATACCTCAATGGCCACGTGGATACATCTAACACAGATTTTGAAGGGGCGCATGGGGGCTTTGGCTATGGCATCAGGAATCAAGAAGGAGAAGATGTCTTAAGCTTTGCTCTAGCCTACGACATGATTGTAGCTAACACCCTCTTTAGAAAGAGAGAATCACATCTGGTGACTTTTAGTAGTGGCCAACACTCTAGCTAGATCAATTTCATCCTCTCAAGAAGAGAAGATAGGCGTGTGTGTGCCTAGACTGTAAGGTGATACTTGGAGAGAGTGTTGTATCCCGGCATAAGTTGGTGGTTGCTGACTTCCGCTTTCGGATTCATGTCCAGCGGGATAAGAGTGCCAAAGTCGATAGAACAAAGTGGTGGAAGCTCAAGGGGGAGGTAGCTCAGACGTTCAAGGAGAGGGTCATTAAGGAGGGCCCTTGGGAGGAAGGAGGGGATGCGGACAATATGTGGATGAAGATGGCGACTTGCATTCGTAAGGTGGCCTAGCTAAGGATACCTGGTGGTGGAATGATGATGTCCAGAAGGCGATTAAAGAGAAGAAAGATTGATTCAGACGCCTATACCTGGATAGGAGTGCAGACAACATAGAGACGTACAAGATGGCGAAGAAGGCCGCAAAGCGAGCTGTCAGTGAAGCAAGGGGTCGGGCATATGATGACCTCTACCAACGGTTAGGCACGAAGGAAGGTAAAAGGGACATCTATAAGATGGTCAAGATCCAAGAGAGGAAGACGAGGGATATTGGCCAAGTCAAATGCATCAAGGACGGAGCACACCAACTCTTGGTGAAGGACGAGGAGATTAAGCATAGATGGCGGGAGTACTTCGATAAGCTGTTCAATGGGGAGAATGCGAGTTCTACCATTGAACTGGACGGTTCCTTTGATGAGACCAACATGCATTTTGTGCGGCGAATTCAGGAGTCTGAGGTCAAGGAGGCTTTAAAAAGGATGAAAGAAGGCAAGGCGATGGGCCCAGATTGTATCCCCATTGAGGTGTGGAAAGGCCTCGGGGACATAGCGATAGTATGGCTAACCAAGCTTTTCAACCTGATTTTTCGGGCTAACAAGATGCCAGAAGAATGGAGACGGAGTATATTAGTACCAATCTTCAAGAACAAGGGGAATGTTTAGAGTTGTACTAATTACCGTGGAATTAAGCTGATGAGCCATACAATGAAACTATGGGAGAGAGTCATTGAGCACCGCTTAAGAAGAATGACAAGCGTGACCAAAAATTAGTTTGGTTTCATGCCTGGGAGGTCAACCATGGAAGCCATTTTCTTGGTGCGACAACTTATGGAGAGATACAGGGAGCAAAAGAAGGACTTGCATATGGTATTCATTGACTTTGAGAAGGCCTATGATAAGATACCGCGGAATGTCATGTAGTGGGCCTTGGAGAAACACAAAGTCCCAACAAAGTACATTACCTTCATCAAGGACATGTACGATAATGTTGTGACAAGTGTTCGAACAAGTGATGTCGACACTGATGACTTCCCGATTAAGATAGGACTGCATCATGGGTCGGCTTTGAGCCCATATCTTTTTGCCTTGGTGATGGATGAGGTCACAAGGGATATAAAAGGAGATATTCCATGGTGTATGCTCTTTGCGGATGATGTGGTGCTAGTTGACGATAGTCAGACGGGGGTAAATAGGAAGTTAAGAGTTATGGAGACAAACCTTGGAATCGAAAGGGTTTAGTCTTAGTAGAACTAAAATAGAGTACATGATGTGCGGTTTCAGTACTACTAGGTGTGAGGAGGAGGAGATTAGCCTTGATGGGCAGGTGGTTCCTCAGAAGGACACCTTTCGATATTTGGGGTCAATGCTGCAGAAGGATGAGGGTATTGATGAAGATATTAACCATCGAATCAAAGCCGGGTGGATGAAGTGGCGTCAAGCTTCTCGCATTCTCTGTGACAAGAGGGTGTCACAAAAGCTAAAAGGTAAGTTCTACAGGACGGCGGTTCAACCCGCAATGTTGTATGGCGCTGAGTGTTGGCCAACTAAAAGGCGACATGTTCAACAGTTAGGTGTGGCGGAGATGCGTATGTTGAGATGGATGTGTGGCCACACAAGGAAGGATCGACTCCGGAATGATGATATATGAGATAGAGTTGGGGTAGCACCAATTGAAGAGAAGCTTGTCCAACATTGTCTGAGATAGTTTGGGCATATTCAGCGCAGGCCTTCAGAAGCTTCAGTGCATAGCGGACGGCTAAAGCGTGCGGAGAATGTCAAGAGAGGGCGAGGTAGACCGAATTTGACATGGGAGGAGTCCGTTAAGAGAGACCTGAAGGATTGAAGTATCACCAAAGAACTAGTTATGGACAGGGGTGCGTGGAAGCTTGTTATCCATGTGCCAGAGCCATGAGTTGGTTGCGAGATCTTATGGGTTTCATCTCTAGCCTAGCCCAACTTATTTGGGACTAAAGGCTTTGTTGTTGTTGTTGTTGTTGTTGTTATTGTTCAATTTACTAAATATTGATATAGTGATATTTCAGTTTACAACTTTTATGGGGTATCCTTGATTAAAAAAACTTTTATCGGTTTTGCTAATTACCATGTACCTAATTTTTTTGTTGCGTCAGATACCTCTTCCTTCTTTCTTGTACCTCGCCGGAGAAGAAGCAACCTCGCCGAAGAAGAACCAGCCCTATCATCTATGTTAGGAGGAAGCACAACCCCAGAGGTGGGGGTGTAGGGGATCGCCGGAGTTGTTCATCGGTGGTGCAAGGGCTAAAGGAATGGCCGGGACGGTGGGAGGAAGTTGAGGGAAGGGCGGGACGGCGACCGATTTTCGTGTTTTGACCCTTTTATTAAAGTTTAGTCAGATCTGACCCTTATCTGAAAATATTTTGGGATCTGACCCATCAATAGCGCTAGAAGTTGATCAACATACAGACGGAGTTAAAACATGGCAGAAGCCTACCGCCAAAGATGGTGGCGGTAGCCTTCGATACCATCCCGCCATGGCATCTAGCGGTAACTCCTTTTCCATTACACACGGCCGGCCGCTGGCGCTAATTAATGCATGTGTTAATCACCCGCACTCATGTACTACTGCATGTGCTACGCAGCTATAGCAAACGGTAGTACTGTCGACCATGTTGGATTTGAACTTGAATCCTCCGAAAGTATCATGCGTATGTGAAAGCTAAGCAAGCAAGCAAAGTGCTTGATTGATTTTGCTGGACCAAGTACGTGCACGTATGTGTAGCCGCGTAGAGTACCATACCTATGTGAACCTGGATCCATTCTATCTTCACGGAACGGAAGAGCTGTCCCTCTCTCCAGAACTCTCGTAACTTAGCAAACAAAATAGAACAGACCAAATATTTTGCGATGGGTGCAACTTGCATGTTTTTATTTATTTATTATCCAGTATATATAGGGGTACATGGACTTGCCGTGTTCAACACGTAATTTAGTTGAAGACCAACACGACGCGGCTCGGTGTTAGTTTATAGTTTAGCTGCATGCCAGTCGACTGAATATTATTTAAGGGTGAGTCCATTTCTGTTTGGGAAGAAATAGGCGCGCAGAGGTGCAGCAGCCATCGGCTTGCCGGGAACCAGCAGTCTCTAGGTCTATCTTAGGGATGCGGGGGGTGCAGGTGCTCGCCGGGGAGCAGAAGCCTCTGGGGTGCCCGAGGGTGTAGGTTCACAGAAGAAGTTGGGTAGTTCGCCCGCTTTAGAGGGATGGCCGGGGGCGGCGGCAAGCCCGACGATGGGAGGAGGTCGAGGGAGGGCGGGGCGGTTCGGCCTGGGCTTGAAGGCGGCCAGAGGAAGAAGAAGAAGAGCGTGCGCCGTCCAGAACCACACTGTCCTCCTCCCCCTCGTCGAGCCCTTCCTCCTCTCCGAGACGAGTGGCGATGCCGAAGTCCTGGTTCTCCGCGCCGGCCGGCGGCCACGGTGGCAGTTCGCCGTCAGGCGGATCATGGTGTTGGAAATATGCCCTAGAGGCAATAATAAAATGGTTATTATTATATTTCCTTGTTCATGATAATTGTCTGTTATTCATGCTATAATTGTGTTATCCGGAAATCGTAATACATGTGTGAATACATAGACCACTACATGTCCCTAGTAAGCCTCTAGTTGACTAGCTCGTTGATCAATAGATGATTACGGTTTCCTGACCATGGACATTGGATGTCATTGATAACGGGATCACATCATTAGGAGAATGATGTGATGGACAAGACCCAATCCTAAGCCTAGCACTAGATCGTGTAGTTCGTTTGCTAAAGCTTTTCCAATGTCAAGTAACTTTTCCTTAGACCATGAGATTGTGCAACTCCCGGATACCGTAGGAGTGCTTTGGGTGTACCAAACGTCACAACGTAACTGGGTGGCTATAAAGGTGCACTACGGGTATCTCCGAAAGTGTCTGTTGGGTTGGCACGAATCGAGACTGGGATTTGTCACTCCGTGTGACGGAGAGGTACCTCTGGGCCCACTCGGTAGGACATCATCATAATGAGCTCAATGTGATCAAGGAGTTGTTCACAGGATGATGTGTTACGGAAACGAGTAAAGAGACTTGCCGGTAACGAGATTGAACAAGGTATCGAGATACCGACAATCGAATCTCGGCCAAGTATCGTACCGATAGACAAAGGGAATTGCGTACGGGATTGATTGAATCCTCGACATCGTGGTTCATCCGATGAGATCATCGAGGAGCATGTGGGAGCCAACATGGGTATCCAGATCCCGCTGTTGGTTATTGACCGAAGAGTTGTCTCGGTCATGTCTACGTGTCTCCCGAACCCGTAGGGTCTACACACTTAAGGTTCGGTGACGCTAGGGTTGTAGGGAAAGTTTGTACGTGGTTACCGAATGTTGTTCGGAGTCCCGGATGAGATCCCGGACGTCACGAGGAGTTCCGGAATGGTCCGGAGGTGAAGATTTATATATGGGAAGTTGTCATACGGTCACCGGAATAGTTTCGGGGGTTATCGGTATTGTACCGGGACCACCGAAAGGTGTCCGGAGGTCCACCGGGTGGGGCTGATTTACCCGGGAGGCCTAATGGGCTGTATATGGGAGGGAACTAGCCCCCTAGTGGGCTGGTGCGTCCCCCCCCCAAGGGCCCATGGCGCCTAGGGTTGGGAAACCCTAGGGGAGGGAGCCTTCCACCTTGCTTGGGGGGCAAGTTTCCCTCCCCTGGCCGCCTCCCCTCCCCTCAGATTGGATCTGAGGGGGCCGGCCCCCTCTCCTCTTCCCCCTATAAATAGTGGAGGGGTGGGAGGGAGGCCATACCTCATCCCAGGGCGCAGCCCCTCTCCTCTCCAACACCTCCTCCTCCTCCCGCGGTGCTTGGCGAAGTCCTGCAGGAATACCACGCAGCTCCAACTCCACCACGCCGTCGTGCTGCTGCTGGAGCTGACCTCCCCAACCTCTCCTCCCCCCTTGCTGGATCAAGAAGGAGGAGACGTCTCCGCTCCGTACGTGTGTTGAACACGGAGGTGCTGTCCGTTCGGCGCTCGGTCATCGGTGATTTGGATCACGACGAGTACGACTCCATCAACCCCGTTCTCTTGAACGCTTCCGCTCGCGATCTACAAAGGTATGTAGATGCACTCCCCTCTCTCTCGTTGCTAGATGACTCCATAGATTGATCTTGGTGATGCGTAGAAAATTTTAAAATTCTGCTACGATCCCCAACAGTGGCATCATGAGCTAGGTCTATGCGTAGTATCTTGCACGAGTAGAACAGAAAGTAGTTGTGGGCGTCGATTTGTCAATCTTCTTGCCGTTACTAGTCTTATCTTGATTCGGCGGCACTGTGGGATGAAGCGGCCCGGACCGACCTTACACGTACGCTTACGTGAGACAGGTTCCACCGACTGACATGCACTAGTTGCATAAGGTGGCTAGCGGGTGTCTGTCTCTCCCACTTTAGTCGGATCGGATTCGATGAACAGGGTCCTTATGAAGGGTAATTAGAAATTGGCATATCACGTTGTGGTTTTGGCGTAGGTAAGAAACGTTCTTGCTAGAAACCTATAGCAGCCACGTAAAAAACTTGCAACAACAATTAGAGGACGTCTAACTTGTTTTTGCAGCAAGTGCTTTGTGATGTGATATGGCCAAAGGATGTGATGAATGATATATGTGATGTATGAGATGATCATGTTCTTGTAATAGGAATCACGACTTGCATGTCGATGAGTATGACAACCGGCAGGAGCCATAGGAGTTGTCTTAATTTATTATATGACCTGTGTGTCATTGAAATTCGCCATGTAATTACTTTACTTTATTGCTAACCGTTAGCCGTAGTAGTAGAAGTAATAGTTGGCGAGACAACTTCATGAAGACACGATGATGGAGATCATGATGATGGAGATCATGGTGTCATGCCGGTGACGATGATGATCATGGAGCCCCGAAGATGGAGATCAAAAGGAGCGAAGTGATAATGGTCATATCATGTCACTATTTTGATTGCATGTGATGTTTATCATGTTTTTGCATCTTATTTGCTTAGAACGACGGTAGCATATATAAGATGATCCCTCACTAAAATTTCAAGAAAGTGTTCCCCCTAACTGTGCACCGTTGCGAAGGTTCGTTGTTTCGAAGCACTACGTGTTGATCGGGTGTGATAGATTCTAACGTTCGAATACAACGGGTGTAAGCCAGATTTACACAGCAATACACTTAGGTTGACTTGACGAGCCTAGCATGTATAGACATGGCCTCGGAGCACAAGAGACCGAAAGGTCGAACATGAGTCGTATAGAAGATACGATCAACATGGAGATGTTCACCGTTGATGACTGGTCCGTCTTACGTGATGATCGGACACGGCCTAGTCGATTCGGATCATGTATCACTTAGATGACGAGAGGGATGTCTATCTGAGTGGGAGTTCATTACATAATTTGATTAGATGAACTTAATTGTCATGAACTTAGTCTAAATGTTACATATCTATCTTGTAGATCAAATGGCCAACGCTAATGTTACCCTCAACTTCAACGCGTTCCTAGAGAAAAACAAGCTGAAAGACGATGGTAGCAACTATGCGGACTGGGTCCGTAACCTGAGGATTATCCTCATAGCTGCCAAGAAATCATATGTCCTTGAAGCACCGTTAGGTGACCCACCTGCTCTCCCAGCACTGCCAGACGATTTGAACATTTGGCAGACACGCACCGATGATTACTCCTTCGTTCAGTGCGGCATGCTCTTCAGCTTAGAACCGGGCTCCAAAAGCGTTTTGAGCATCACGGAGCATATGAGATGTTCGAAGAGCTGAAAATGGTTTTCCAAGCTCATGCCCGGATCGAGAGATATGAAGTTCTCCGATAAGTTCTACAGCTGTAAGATGGAGGAAAATAGTTCTGTCAGCGAGCACATACTCAAAATGTCTGGGTTGCACAGCCGCTTGTCTCAGCTGGGGATAATCTCCCGGATGACGCGGTCATTGACAGAATCCTCCAGTCGCTTCCACCTAGCTACAAGAGATTTGTGATGAACTTCAACATGCAGGGGATGGAAAAGACCATTCCTGAGGTATATGCGATGCTGAAGTCACGGAGGCAGAGATCAGAAGGAACATCAAGTGTTGATGGTGAATAAAACCACTAAGTTCAAGAAGGGCAAGGGTAAGAAGAACTTCAAGAAGGACGGCAAGGAGTTGCCGCGCCCGGTAAGCCAGCTACCGGGAAGAAGTCAAAGAATGGACCCAAGCCTGAGACTGAGTGCTTTTATTGCAAGGGAAACGGTCACTGGAAGCGGAATTGCCCCAAGTACTTAGCAGATAAGAAGGCCGGCAATACCAAAGGTTATGTGATATACATGTAATTGATGTGTACCTTACCAGCGCTCGTAGTAGTTCCTGGGTATTTGATACCGGTGCGGTTGCTCATATTTGTAACTCAAAGCAGAACTGCGGAATCAGCGTAGACTGGCAAAGGACGAGGTGACGATGCGCGTCGGGAATGGTTCCAAGGTCGATGTGATCGCCGTCGGCACGCTACCTCTGCATCTACCTACGGGATTAGTTTTAAACCTCAATAATTGTTATTTAGTGCCAGCTTTGAGCATGAACATTGTATCTGGATCTCGCTTAATGCGGAGATGGCTACTCATTTAAATCTGAGAATAATGGTTGTTCTATTTATATGAGAGATATGTTTTATGGTCATGCCCCGCTGGTGAATGGTTTATTTTTATTGAATCTCGAACGTGATGTTACACATGTTTATAATGTGAATGCCAAGAAATGCAAGGTTGATAACGATAGTCCCACATACTTGTGCACTGCCGCCTTGGTCATATCGGTGTTAAACGCATGAAGAAACTCCATGCAGATGGACTTTTGGAGTCTCTGATTATGAATCATTTGACAGATGCGAACCATGCCTCTTGGGCAAGAGACCAAGACTCCGTTCTCCGGAACAATGGAGCGAGCAACCAACTTATTGGAGATCATACATACTATGATGTGTGTGGCCAATAAGTGTTAGGCTCGCGGTGGTTATCGTTATGTTCTCACCCCACCGATGATTTGAGTAGATATGGTATGTCTACTTGATGAAGCACAAGTCAGAGACCTTTGAAAAGTTCAAGGAGTTTCAGAATGAGGTTGAAAATCAACGTGACAAGAAAATAAAGTTCCTACGATCAGATCGTGGAGGAGAATATTGAGTCATGAATTTGGCACGCATTTACGAAATGTGGAATTTTTTCACAACTCACGCCGCTGGAACACCTCAGCGTAACGGTGTATCTGAACGTCGTAATCGCACTCTATTGGATATGTGGCGATCTATGATGTCTCTTACTGATCTACCGCTATCTTTTTGGGGTTATGCTTTAGAGACTGCCGCATTCACTTTAAATAGGGCACCGTCAAAATCCGTTGAGACGACACCGTATGAATTATGGTTTGGAAGAAACCTAAGCTGTCGTTTCTGAAAGTTTGGGGATGCGATGCTTATGTGAAGAAACTTCAACCAGAGAACTCGAACCCAAGTCGGAAAAATGCGTATTCATAGGATACCCTAAGGAAACTATTGGGTATACCTTCTACCTAAGATCCGAGCAAGATCTTTGTTGCCAGGAATGGATCCTTTCTAGAGAAAGAGTTTTCTTGAAAGAAGTAGTGGGAGGAAAGTGGAGCTTGATGAGATGACCCTCGAACCGGAGAGTAGCGCAGCACAGGAAAATGTTTGTGGAGCATGCACCGGCTAGAGAGGAAGTTAATGATAATGATCATGATCAAGCTACCACTGAACTTCGAAGGTCCACAAGGACACGTTCCGCACCAGAGTGGTACGGCAATCCTGTCCTGGAAATCATGTTGTTAGACAACAGTGAACCTTCGAACTATGAAGAAGCGATGGCGGGCCCGGATTCCGACAAATGGCTTGAAGCCATGAAATCCGAGATAGGATCCATGTATGAAAACGAAGTATGGACTTTGACTGACTTGCCCGATGATCGGCAAGCCATAGAAAATAAATGGATCTTTAAGAAGAAGACTGACGCGGATGGTAATGTGACCATCTATAAGGCTCGGCTTGTCGCTAAGGGTTATCGACAAGTTCAAGGGGTTGACTACGATGAGACTTTCTCACCCGTAGCGAAGCTGAAATCGTCAGAATCATGTTAGCAATTGCCGCATACTATGATTATGAGATATGCAAATGGACGTCAAAACGGATTCCTTAATGGTTTTCTTAAGGAAGAGTTGTATATGATACAACCGAAGTTTTGTCGACCCTGAGAATGCTGACAGGTATGCAAGCTCCAGCGCTCAATCTATGGGCTGGTGCAAGCATCTCGAGTTGAACATTCGCTTTGATGAGATGATCAAAGCGTTTGGGTTCACACAGACTTATGGAGAAGCCTGTGTTACAAGAAAGTGAGTGGGAGCTCTGTAGCATTTCTCATATTATATGTGATGACATACTGCTAATGGGAATATATAGAATTCTTGGAAAGTATAAAGGCCTACTTGAATAAGTGTTTTTCAATGAAGGACCTTGGAGAAGCTGCTTATATATTGGCATCAAGATCTATAGGGATAGATCGAGACGCCTCATAGGTCTTTCGCAAAGCACATACCTTGATAAGATATTGAAGAAGTTCAATATGGATCAGTCCAAGAAGGGGTTCTTGCCTGTATTGCAAGGTGTGAGATTGAGCTCGGCTCAATGCCCGACCACGGCAAAAGATATAGAAGAGATAGTGTCATCCCTATGCTCAAGCCATAGGTCTATTATGTATGCCAGCTGTGTACAGACCTGATGTAAACCTTGCAGTAAGTTTGGTAGGTAGGTACCAAAGTAATCCTGGCAAGGAACACTGGACAGCGGTCAAGAACATCCTGAAGTACCTGAAAAGACTAAGGAGATGTTTCTCGTTTATGGAGGTGACGAAGAGCTCGTCGTAAAGGGTTACTCGACGCTAGCTTCGACACCAGATCCGGATGACTCCAATCACAAACCGGATACGTGTATATTTTGAATGGTGGAGCGGTAAGCTGGTGCAGTTGCAAGCAAAGCGTCGTGGCGGGTTCTACATGCGAAGCGGAGTACATAGCAGCCTCGAGGCACACACGAAGCGTATGGATGAAGAGTTCATCACCGACCTAGGAGTCATTCCAAATGCGTCGGGTCCAATGGCTCTCTTCTGTGACAACACTGGAGCTATTCCCTTGCCAAGGAGCCCGGTTTCACAAGAAGACCAGGCATATCAAGCGTCGCTTCAACTCCATACGTGAACATGTTCAAGATGGAGACATAGATATTGTAAAGTGCACACGGATTTGAATGTAGCAGATCCTTGACTAAACCTCTTCACGAGCAAACATGATCAACACCAGAACTCTATGGGTGTTCGATTCATCACATGTAACTAGATATTGACTCTAGGGCAGTGGGAGACTGTTGGAAATATGCCCTAGAGGCAATAATAAAATGGTTATTATTAATTTCCTTGTTCATGATAATTGTCTGTTATTCATGCTATAATTGTGTTATCCGGAAATCGTAATACATGTGTGAATACATAGACCACTACATGTCCCTAGTAAGCCTCTAGTTGACTAGCTCGTTGATCAATAGAGGTTACGGTTTCCTGACCATGGACATTGGATGTCATGATAACGGATCACACTCATTAGGAGAATGATGTGATGGACAAACCCAATCCTAAGCCTAGCACTAGATCGTGTAGTTCGTTTGCTAAAGCTTTTCCAATGTCAAGTAACTTTTCCTTAGACCATGAGATGTGCACTCACTCCCGGATACCGTAGGAGTGCTTTGGGTGTACCAAACGTCACAACGTAACTGGGTGGCTATAAAGGTGCACTACGGGTATCTCCGAAAGTGTCTGTTGGGTTGGCACGAATCGAGACTGGGATTTGTCACTCCGTGTGACGGAGAGGTACCTCTGGCCCACTCGGTAGGACATCATCATAATGAGCTCAATGTGATCAAGGAGTTGTTCACAGGATGATTTGTTACGGAAACGAGTAAAGAGACTTGCCGTAACGAGATTGAACAAGGTATCGAGATACCGACGATCGAATCTTGGGCAAGTATCGTACCGATAGACAAGGGAATTGCGTACGGGATTGATTGAATCCTCGACATCGTGGTTCATCCGATGAGATCATCGAGGAGCATGTGGGAGCCAACATGGGTATCCAGATCCCGCTGTTGGTTATTGACCGAGAGTTGTCTCGGTCATGTCTACGTGTCCTCCGAACCCGTAGGGTCTACATACTTAAGGTTCGGTGACGCTAGGGTTGTAGGGAAATTTTGTACGTGGTTACCGAATGTTGTTCGAGTCCCGGATGAGATCCCGGACGTCACGAGGAGTTCCGGAATGGTCCGGAGGTGAAGATTTATATAGGGAAGTTTCATACGGTCACGGAATAGTTTCGGGGTTATCGGTATTGTACCGGGCACCACGAAAGGTGTTCGGAGGTCCACTGGGTGGGCTGATTTACCCGAGAGGCCTAATGGGCTGTATACGGAGGGAACCAGCCCCTAGTGGGCTGGTGGCGCCCCCCCCCCCCAAGGGCCCATGGCGCCTAGGGTTGGGAAACCCTAGGGGAGGGAGCCTTCCACTTGCTTGGGGGGCAAGTTTCCCTCCCCTGGCCGCCTCCCCTCCCCTCAGATTGGATCTGAGGGGGCCGCCCCCTCTCCTCTTCCCCCTATAATAGTGGAGGGGTGGGAGGGAGGCCATACCTCATCCCAGGGCGCAGCCCCTCTCCTCTCCAACACCTCCTCCTCCTCCCGCGGTGCTTGGCGAAGCCCTGCAGGAATACCACGCAGCTCCACTCCACCACGCCGTCGTGCTGCTGCTGG